>JAUTBT010006644.1:0-26113 GCA_032361225.1 Lepetodrilus schrolli
GTCATGATTGTCAATGTTTCAGGGGTTTATGTGATTGGCATATGATTGTCATTGTCCGGGGGTGTATGTGATTGTCATGATTGTCAATGTTTCAGGGGTTTATGTGATTGGCATATGATTGTCATTGTCCGGGGGTGTATGTGATTGTCATGATTGTCAATGTTTCAGGGGTTTATGTGATTGGCATATGATTGTCATTGTCCGGGGGTGTATGTGATTGTCAATGTTTCATGACGTGTTTATGATTGTCATTTGATTGTCAATATTTCAGGGGTGTATGCAGTGGTGGACCTGTACGGCCAGTGTGCTCAGGTGACCATCTCCAGTGGGTCCAGTCAGCTGCCGTTGTCAGACAACCATGTGATGACGGCCGACTTAGAGCAGAGTCTGTCGTCGCCTCTCAACACAGGTCAGTTCTTTGTTTGTACGGCATGCGGCCACGGCCAACACAAACACTACAGAACACTATTATGTATATGTAAATTGCATTTCTTGGTAACAAAATAAGTTGAAATCAATACTTGCAGGAAAACTTTGTGCATACATTTAGTCCAAGGTGTGCTGAAGCTAAAATGATGAGGAGGTGAAAGATATTTTAATTTATTATCACTTAATAGTCAAGTGCAGAAATCTGCAAAAATGAAGTGTCATAAAATCTTGGCTAATATCTTCAAATAATCTTGTGACCTCTAACCCCTTTCTGTAACCTACAGCAAGAAGTTAAATTGGAGGCAATATGTGGGGGATGTTAAGACAAAATAGCTTGAGGGATTGTTAATAGTTTGAGCTGTTTTGTATTGCCATTTCATGTATTTCGTATTTTATGTAATTACCTCCCTTGGTGAAGGAAATGTTTATGGTCAGTTGATGGTAGTCCATGCAGTTAATGGGAAATCCTGTTGCACAAAGGGCAGGACAACAGTTTAGAATACCCCACTATCTCATAATCTCATTCACGAATAACTGAATGTTGGGGTGAAAAGAGAAGGAGGTATGGTACTATAAAATAATATACTTCTCTCAGGGGATGGGTCAGGTTTCTAGTGTACATGTTAAAAGTCTATATGAGGCTAAATACAATAGACATAGTAAACAAACACCATGCATAAACCCCAAGCAAGTAAATAGAAATGCTTTACTAAAATAATAAAGTTGTTGAATCTTATATTTGACAGCCAAGACGAGAGATGAACTAGGTACTTGTCATTATTGTGATATTAGTCAAGTGATTGTCATTAGTACCAGCAAACTGAAAAATACAGCAGAGTTATATGGTAGGAAGTAACAACTAATATGCAGAAGAGGTCAACAGAAGTTTTCCTTTTATAAAACTAATAATATTTACTATCCAGTGGCAACTGCCTGTGGACTGGGGCTAATAATGTACTGCTTTCAGCAAGACTTAGGAGTGGATCTTGTACATTACAAATATCCATTATATTAATCATAATTATTATTATTATTGTTATTATTATTATTATTGTTGTTATTGTTATTGTTATTGTTGTTATTTTTATTGTTATTATTATTAACAAATTGACATATAAGGCAACAAGGGTGTACAGAGAAATTATTAAATGCAAGTTAAGTCACAAGTTTAACAAAGTTGGTTTCCAATGCTGGGTATAGTCTCATGCTGGGTTCTGGACAATGCACAGATGGAAAAACATACAGCACTAGTGACTCCCAGAGAACAAGATCCTTTAACATGAACACCTTACTTTACTTGTAAATGTATTATTCAGCAGTCCAAATTTAATAAATGAATTCCTCAAGAGGCCAGCGTACTGACTGATTATTAATGGCAAGGTCTGAAACTATAAATATGCCCAAATTCAGCTTTCTCGCCAGAAGTGAAAACTAAGCCACTCCAATAATGTCATTCACAGTTGTGAAGGTCAGTCCTCAAAATGGGGGCTGTCCTGTATGAAACTTTATAGTTACCTGAACTCCAACCTCCGTAATGGTGTAGTCTGTGGCTATGGTTACGGTTACCTTAGAGATCTGGCCCCCATTTCATAACGGCCTCCTAACTAATTAGGAGCTCCTAAACCCGTCCTAAAAGTTATCACCTCATAACAAGTGTTTCACGACGTCACAAGTCTTATCCCTTCTTAAATCAGCATTTAACTTAGGAGGTGATAAACTGTCATTAAGTTAGGAGCTACTAAATTTAGGATGTCGTTGTGAAACGGGGGTCTGATGTTTCATACTGGATGATAAAGTATGAGATATTTGTTGTACTTTATGTTTTTTTCTGGTTACAGAGGCTACTCACAAGTTCAGTAACTGTTGTGGGAAGAACATTGTTTTAAAGAACGTTGGCTGCATGGCCACCAGAATTCGCAACTTCAATCACGGAGTGGTCTTCAGCTCTGAACCTCTCAAATATGATGAAATCTTTGAGGTTTGTTCATCACAACATATGCTTGGAAAAATGGCGATATTTGGATAAGATTTCAATATCAAATATACCAAAATATATATTTATTTGAAATGTTTGATGTCCAGGAAGTAAACATAATTTTATCTGCTACTTGCTTACCAAATTTAGCGTACATATATCACATTTTCATATACCTGTAACATGCCTCATAGGGTGTAATCATATACTGTAAAAGACTTGTATTTTGTGCAGACTTATATTATGCGCAAAGACAATTTGTGTGAAATTATAGTCCGCGCGAAATATGAAACCCTAAGTTTACTTATTGGAGCGGACGTATTAATGTACGATGTCTGACTCACATCTTCTCAACTAATCGTGTTAACCTTGATAAACAAAAGTCTACTCACGATGTCTGAGGCCACGTGTTGCCCTAGTCATTGCTAATTACTTGGCTTTATCCTATTTTAATTGGTCTTTACAACTAGTTGTGTTCATAATCGTCGGTGAGCACATTATAGTAGTACTTTTGTTCATTATGTGAAATAATTATTTTCACAATTTTTTTGGTGTGGCAAATGCGTGTAATTTAATTCCTACGAATATGTCAATTACAGCATTTGCGCGAAGTTTATATCAGCGAAATATAAGTCTTTTACAGTAACCCAGTATTGCTACAGGCTCTACTACCACACTAAGCACACCATCACAAGCTGTCTGTGATGTACTCTGGCATGTGTTGTAGATCAAAGTTGGGGAGGTGTCCACTAGGTGGTCGGGATCTATGCACATAGGGTTGACCACGATGGCCATCTCGGACAACACACCCATGTCACAGATTCCAGCCAATGCAGAAGACATTGCATCCAAGGTCACATGGATTGTATCTGGGTCAGAGGTCAAGAAATGTGGGAAAACCATCAAAGAAAATTATGCACCTTCCCTAGATAGGCTAGAGGTATGGAGTTACTGATCGTGTTAAAGTTTTAGTGCAAGGATGTGAAATGAGAAAAATCTCATGCACGTTTTCGAGTATGGAATTGACCCACTATAGAGGTGCACATTGTTAGTACTTTGTGTTTGTGTTCAGGTTGGCAACAAAGTCGGGATCCGACGTAGTTCTGATGGCACACTGCACATTTATCTGAATGGGGAGGATCTGGGAATAGCTGCCTCCAATATTCCAAAGGTGCGTACTGCCTCCATCTCCACGTGTGAGTGAGACTGTGGGGTCTGTGCAATAGCAGGCTCTGGTGCAGATCTGGGGTGCGTTCAGGCTGCAATACATTTTGCTACGAAGTGCTACGTAGCGATACAGTTGCTATGTAGTACTATGTAACACAATAATTCATTCATTCAGTAGTATGCAATGTCTGTAGAGTGGCAATGCAGTTATCATCCTTGGTCTTGTCAGTACCAGCTGGTGCTAGCAGGTTTACTGCAACATTCAGGTTGCAGGTTTCCTCCTGGTCTAAACTGAAAGGTCGTGATGTAAGTGAAAGAATCTTGAAAGCGACTTTAAACCCCAATTTAAAAATAATAAAAATAAAAATAAATAAAAACAAGCTCTGATTTGAACAAGATTTATGTCCTATTTCAATGAGGATTTGACCTGCTGTAGTCCAGACAATATTTTTAAAAGTATCTTGTTAACGAGAAAATTATGTTGAAAACACAAATATGCAGTCTTCAGTGTAATGTGAGCATACAGGGAGATGTTCCTGAGGAAAATCCTTAAATGATAGTGTAAAGACTTACACCTGCTTCTGTAACCACAGTGTATGTGTACTGTCTCTGTCGGGTGTCAGTTTTCAACCAGACGGAGAAAGAGAGACACAGGTAGACAGGACATTAAAGCACAGAGACACACAGACAGAAATGCAGGACACACAGACAGAGAAACAGGAGACAGAGACATAAGACACACAGAGACACAAGACACACACACAGACAAAAGACACATACACATACACACACAGACATACACATATATACACACATACACAAACAGGACACACATTACACACATACACACACATATACATACACACATATACACAAACAGGACAGACACATTACACACATAAACACACACACATACACACACACATACACACACACATACACACACACATACACACACACACAGGTAGTTTTATGAGGTAGGAATGGAACACGACACTTGTAGTCACAAGGTTGCAAATACCTGATGTAAATGGGGCACTTCTTTGAATAGACTACCTGACAAAAGCCGTAGTGTTCTTTCTTCATCCTGAATCAAAAGGTGATCTCTTTTAGGGCCTTCTATATTTATATATCAACTACAGAGGAATGTGTGTGTGTGTGTGTGTGTGTGTGTGTGTGTGTGTGTGTGTGTGTGTGTGTGTGTGTGTATATCTTTGGGGTTTGGGTGTGCATTTAATTGGAGGGAGAAAGTGGGGTAGGAATATCAATATGATATGGTGGGGTGCAGTGGTATAGAGGTGTTTGGGTAAGTGGGTGCAGAGTTTTTTTGTGTGTCGTTTAGAATGGACAGTGGAGAAAAAAATTGTATTCTAAAAGTCTGATCTTATTCCTCCAAGATTCTAAGGCCAAGAATCCTATCCCTTGACTTTCACTGTTATTCCAAGATTCTCAGAGTGAGCAGGAAGGGGGAAATGGAAACGGGAGGGGAGTGGGTATGGGGGGGGGGGGGCTCATTGTCGCGGTGTGAACCACTTTGTACAGGTGACAAAAGCACCATTGTACACCCTAACCACAATGTGCTAGTGGAAGACTCTATGATGTGGGGCGTTCGACTGGAAAAGTATGCAGCAACTGTGAACGTACAGGGAACAACGTACAGGGAACAACGCTGTGCTTCATTCTGGTACATATTTAGTTGTAATGTCTACCTCCGCGGGGCACATTCCAGCCTCTAGGATAGAGAGCCATAGGACCCCACCATGACACAGTACTTTCTATGCAACCATCTCACCTGGATTTCCCAAGTGACCAAGAGACCTCGAGGATTATTTTGTTTCTGCCCTCTTTCATTTCAGAATGAGATACCAAGATGTGAAGACATGTGTTCAACGATGCCTGGATATTCGGCGTCGCCCATGAATGGAGATTACCAAGCTGGCTATTGATGACTCAGCTGTTTGACGAACAACGTGTCTTGTGTGTATATATACATACATACAGTATGACTTGACAGGTAAGGAAATATGGATTGGGCTATATATAGTGCGGAATACCTGAATATAGAACGATGATATATTACACCTGACAGTGAAAGCTCTGCATTACCATATGGTTAGTTTGTGGGTCCTTTTCTCACATAACTCCAGCCTGGTTCTGGACATCCGTATACATTCTGTATACATTCCGTATACATACTGTATACATACGGTATACATGTTTAGGTAAAGGAGTGAATGCTGTAATGAAAACTGGATGAAAATTCCTTGGAGGAATCTTTGCACTTTGGAAAATTGCAAAGTTAGTGGATTGCATTTCAATTTGGAAAGAAAGAAATGGTTTTAAGGGATTCTACATTAAACCTAATATCCTAATATATACATTGTGTGGGATATGGAAGGTAGGTACTATCAAGTGTATATTGCATTTAGGAACTCAACTTTGTTTATTTTTATTAAGTAATTCATGTAGTATCCTCTTCCTTTTTGTATAGAATGCTTAAGGAATTGCTAGGAATGATAAGGAATTTTTAAGGAATATGAAGGAATGGTTAGGAATAATAAGGAATTGTAATGAATAATAGGGATTCTTAAGGAATAATGAATAATAAGGAAGGATAACGTATAAGGATATGTAAGGAATGTTAAGGAATGCGTCATTAAAATATTTACTGTGTATCAAAAATAGAAGTGACAATCCGTCATGGTACTTTCTTGAGTCTTCACTTCTCTCCAGCTTGTTAAATGCTATCATTAAGATATTATTTATTAGGCATTCACAAAGCCGTTTTAGCACTACAATTGTTACAAGTCAATGTTATCTAATAGGTCATTCAGTGATTGATTGCAGTGCTATAATCACTTTGCGAAACTGGCCCCATTGCTATAGCAGCTGAACTTAGTTTTGCGTCATAAAAGGTCAAATTCTCTGTTCTGAATGAATGGTGTGTACAGAATAAAGAAAAATAATTATCTTATTATATTAACTCTGACACATAGAGATTTCAGATTTGATTTGAAAACATATAGCTGTCTCTTTGTGGAAATGTAAGTTTGACTTCATTTTGAAAAAAATAATTTAATGAATAGAACAGTTCAAATACTGCAACATGCATGTATTTGTACAATCAATTATTTCAAGTTGCATAAAAAATGTAAAATTAATTTACTATATAGTACATGCCCTGGTGGATGTAATTTAATGTGTTATGTTTTGTCAGTGAAAGATTTGCAATGTTTGAATTGCATATGTTGTAATGATGACAAACTTCAAATAATTAATAATTGCCAAAAAACTACAATGTCATTGAAATTTTATTATGCTAAAGAATATTTTACTATTGATCCATTAAATGAACTCCTGAATATTCCGTTATGAATTTTTGAACGTCAACAGCTGCTATGTAAAATTTGATGTCTTTTTAAAAGCTACTTGGCTGTCAATAAACTGCAAAATGTTCTACTTCCTGGAAGGATTTCCTAAAATAAACCACCCTTCTCTGTACTTCAGTGCAACACAGTAGCCCATAACACCTGTCTAGAAATACCAGCACATGCTGACAAATGGAGAACTCAAATTTACCTGTCAAATTAGATAGACTAACATGTAAACGAAACCAGTAAATAAAACACAAAAAAAAGCACAACCCTGTGCACACAAATTGTGTGTAGAGAACAGAAGAGAGTGTTTCATTCTGGACATCGCAAGGTTGGCTATTGGGCCCTTTGTTATTGTATTTCAAATGAAAAGAAGGTTAGTTTGGGTTTTACCTGGACTTTGGTCAAGGTATTGATTGCATTAGAGAGAGAGAGAGGGAGAGAGAGAGAGCGAGAGAGAGAGATAAAGGCATTCCTTGAATTCTTGTGCAGGATATGTTTGTTCACAACTTGGCCTTAGTGAACAGAGGGATGTCCATTGTGTAATGTTTCTATATGCATAAGGAATTGATACTTTAATTAGAATCAATGTCAATGGATCATTTTTAAGAGGATGAACTAATTCAAATTAATTTTGTTGATGGGTTATGATTCAAACAGAACATGGATGAATTATTTAAAACATTCTTTGCTGTTTTCTTGAAATTATGACAGCTTGCTTGTTTTTTTCTGCATACATTTTAATAACAAAATGTCATGCATGATTTTTGTGTATGTAAAACTCACCTAGAACTTTAATGTTGAAATTTATAGTGACAAGGACAGAATGTATGTTCTATTTGATGTTTAAAAATCTTAAATTAATATAGCAAATAGGGTACTGAAATATGACATGGCAAGAATACATAAACATAAATATATATAAATAACTACTAGCTGGCCTGTTCACTTAAGAGTTCATACATTGTACATTTTGTCAACTCTGGTGAGTCATACTATTATGGACTTGTAACCTTTCCATGACCTCTGTACAACTGATAATTGTAATTATATGTGGAGAGGAAATTCCTGTTGAAAAGTTCCCTCATGAATAAATGTCCCTGGCATATTTGTACCACGACAAGCTGTGATGTGTAAAAGTAAATATATTGGATTTTGTTGGACATTTCATTATAATAATATTATTATTCCAGGAAAAGATCGACACAAAGAAAATCCACGATTATAAATATTTTCGTGACCTCGATAATAAGTTTATAGTTCAGAGCTTGTAGGAATTATATATTAATAGACAGGGGGCAGGTTTGTTGCATGGTGGTAGAATGTTGGACTTTGTAGCCAAAGGTTCCAGGTTCAAATCCCTCCCTGGGAGCCTAGCATCAATGTTCGTGAAAGTTACCTTTCTGATACAATCTTGATAGGATGCAGAGTAGTGTGGCAATGCAGATATCATCCTTTGTCTATCAGTACCAGCTGGTGCTTGCAGGTTTGCTGCAACATTCAACGTAAT
Source organism: Lepetodrilus schrolli (assembly GCA_032361225.1). Classification (NCBI taxonomy): domain Eukaryota; kingdom Metazoa; phylum Mollusca; class Gastropoda; order Lepetellida; family Lepetodrilidae; genus Lepetodrilus; species Lepetodrilus schrolli. The sequence goes on from JAUTBT010006644.1 coordinate 8,456, forward strand.
GGATGTTACGGGTTTCCTCCTGCCCTAAACTGACAAGCCGTGATACAAGTGAAATAATCTTGAAAGCAGATCTAAACTCAATTCCAAATAAAATGAATAAATTAATAGATGAGGCAAATGTCCTTGAAAATCACAGTGAATACACTTTAAATATAGAATACGAGTATTTAACAAGACACTTACATGCATTCACACCCACCTAGCAAGGCTATGATGTATGGGTTTAATCCATAGTAAAATGCAACATTTGAGATAGAGTAAAAATTACTCAATCATTTCAAATGGTAAAAATGACAAGTTGTTATATATATTCCTGAAGATTAACATTGGTGATGTATCTTTTGATATATCGTATAAAAGTATGTATCGTAAATTCATAATCGTAAATTCATGTTTTTCACAAAGGTGGTTTATGTATTGTAGCACTATGAGCAGGCTGTCAAAAGTGTGGAATAATGCACTTTAGTAATGGCCACTATTATTATTATTATTATTATTATTATTATGGCACCTTTGGTAAATGATCAACCAGTCATATCTGATTTGCTCTAAACCCCAATCTCCAAAGCAGCCCCCCCCCCCCCAAAAAAAAAGAGAAAGAAGAAGAAAGGTCAGATTTGAGCAAATGGTATCAAGATAAATTAGGGTTTAACGTATGGCCAAAACCCAGATGTTTTGTAGCAAGATATTAAATGACTTTTTTTATGCATGCTGGCTTGCGTAATACATTGACTGTGAGGTGGAGGTATGTGCAGGTATGTGGAGGTATGTCTGTCTGTCTACCTGCAGGCACATAGCTGAGATGTTTGTCCTTTAGCTATATGTTATAAGAGGTCCTAATTTCCCAGGTGTACATGACTGCTGAGAGATGGTTTACTAGTATGTTGGACTAGGGTAGGGGACATGGGGTGGGGAAATGTTTGAATGTATGGATGGATGGGAGATAGGGGAGATAGATGGTTGGGTGGGACAGCAGGAAGATTGGGGCAAGGGGATGGATGGGTTGTTGGCTGGATGGATAAATTGTTGATTGGATGGATGGGAGGTAAGGAATATGGATGATGGGATGGGGCAGCTGAGAGATGGGAGCAGGGGTGGATGGATTGGTTATTGGATGAATGGATGAATTGTTGAATGGATGGGTGGTTGATTAAATAAATGGATTGGTGGATTAATGGATGTATAGATGGATGGATGACTGGATTGACGGTTAGATGGATGGATTGAATAATGGCTGGATGACGTGATGGATATTTGAATGGATGGATGGATGGAATTCCAGTGTTTCAGAATGGTCTGTCAGAAAGGACCAACAACATGTGTATGGAAAACATGACAGTTGAGAAATTGCATATTGTTAGACACCTACACCCAGGACAGATTGTGGTTTGTATAAATGTCTGTAGATTGAAGTGCTTGAGAAGCACAGAAGATTATGGAGAATGAGAATGTGGTAGTACAAGATGCAAGACAGGCAATAGATTCCTAAGGGTAGAACAGGTTTGGTTGTAAACAGAAATACACTGAAGATGGTGGACAGGTTATGGTGCAGGGCGATTTAGGTCAACATACTTTAATGTGGGTTGATGTCGTTTATCTACATGTAGTGTCTGTCCTTCGTTTATCTACATGTAGTGTCTGTCCTTCGTTTAACTACATGTAGTGTCTGTCCTTCGTTTAACTACATGTAGTGTCTGTCCTTCGTTTATCTACATGTAGTGTCTGTCCTTCGTATCAGTGGAGTAGATGAAGACCGGTGAAAGCAGAGTCTAGGTGATGAAGTTGAACCAGCAGATATTTTATGGGAAGCTTTCTGCCAAATTTTGGAACTCGCCTTAAGGCATCTGGTGCCATTCTTCTTCCAATGTGTCTGCAAGTTCCTGAAGAGTACCTGGACCTGGAGCCTGTAGATGTTTGGAAATTCTTCATTGTTAAAATAATGTAAATCTAAATTTATGTGTTCTAAGCTACTGCCACTTAATTAATTTTGGTGTGTATGTACTATGTGTAATGTGGCCTTTATTATGTATGAGTTGATTGACTATCAGATGTGGTTCCCTTGTAGGATATATAGTGTTATATATATAGGTTATATAGGGTGGTTGTCTGTCTTGTACAATATGGTTGGCTGTCTTGTACAATGTGGTTGGTTGTCTTGTAAGTTGTGGTTGGTTATTTCTTTGGGGATTCTTTGGTTGTAAGATATGATTGCTCGTTTTGTATGATCTGGCTGATAGTCTCACAATCTTTTCTGACTGCTGTATAATGGTAGATCTCGCATAATCTCACTAAATAGTAGTCTGTGCTACTATTCAAAATATCTCCCTAGAGCAGTTTAGCCAGTCTAGATTACTGGAGAGCAGGGTTAAGCATTTTGGGGCTTCTTTCATGTTAATATAATACCACATCAATATAATTTATCATTAATATATTTATTTTCACCTTCTGAGACTATGGATAATCTAACAAAATAGTAATTATTGAGTACAATCTGACTAACATTAAACTATAGCATTAAACCATATGCCTGGGTACTATACTATATAGGGGTGTGTGGTAGCGCAATGGTATAATATTTGACTTTGGAGCCAAAGGTTCCAGGTTCAAATCCCGCCCCTGGAGCCCACATGTTTACTGCAATAGTCAGCACTACAGATGTTGCAGGTTTCCTCCTGCCTTAAACTGATATAAGGGAAAGAATATTGAAAGCGGCTTTAAACCCCAATTAAAAATAAAATAAAAATGCACTATTATATGATTGTAGCTCTACGAGAACTGTTACTTATATATCTATGTATAGTCCCGTCATGAATCATGACTTGCCACAATGGTAATACATTTAGATACAGGTTGTCTTGCATGATATTCATCTCTAGCTTCACACCCCATCAAATCATGAAACTACATTCCTTCTCAATATCAATTCATATGACTAACTCGAGTGGTATTTTTAGTTGTAATATCCAACAATTTATTTTACCTTTAGAAATATATCTACAGTGATTATATGTAAGTAGATATGCCTAAGCCTATCATATTGACACTTGCTGGTGTTTTAATCCATTTTTATCATATCATATCATTATAGTGAATGTCTTCATGTATTCCACCAATGAATTTCAATGGCAGGGAGGATGATTCACCATGAGTCATGTAGTGTTCTTCAGTCATGTAGTGTTCTTCAGTCATGTAGTGTTCTAAGTCATGTAGTGTTCACCTGAGACTAACACAGCATACAAACTGTGAAGCTGGTTGTGAATGGGAAAATATTGCTCTTGAAGCCTGTACAGTTATCAGAGTGAATTGGGGGTTGAAATTGAAAGATAATTGTTTTAACTGGGTAGTGTTGATGGGTCAAATATCTTAGCCACAGATATAGGCATCCTGTTTGCCTAATGCTTGAGCTTATTTACTTTTTTTTTTAAAGTGGTGAAGATTTATAGCTGTGTCATCATGATATGGAAGTAACAACAATCAGATGAGGGGGGTGGGAGGTAATTAGATGAAGGGCAACATCATGTAGAATTAGTCACATTTCTTATATTTTAACTAACACATAGAGGTAAATTATTTTCAGCAGTTTGAATACATGCTATTACTTTTCTATACTTGTCTTCGTCTTCAGGGCCCAACTTGTCTTCGGGGCAAGGCAAGGTAGATGTTTAGGGTCAAAGGTGAGGTCACGTGAAAATGATCGCGGGGCTGTTATGTAAAGAATGTGGAATAAGAGATCCTGGGTAATGTAGAAGTATGAGAGAGAGAGATGGTTGACAGATTTTGCATGATGGGGACCCAATGATGGGGATCCGAGGATGGGGAGAGATCCTGGGTAATGGAGAAGTATGAGAGAGAGATGGTTGACAGGTTTTGCATGATGGGGACCCAATGATGGGCACCCGAGGATGGGGACCTGATGATGGGGACCCGATGATGCAAGGGAATAGCAGAACATAACTGAGGTACTCTTACAGGATAGGATGCATAGTATAGTCTGTTTTCTAGGTTGTACATTTTGACATTGTGATGGATAACATTGCAGGAAAAGAATATGGTTTATTTTCTAAGATACAGGATTGTAGTGGTACATTTTTGACAATTATGAGAATGTGGCAGGATAGATTATTTTGTAGGATTCATAGGTAAGATTAAAAATGCCATTGGATAAGGTAGGAAGAATACAATGACAATCAACAGGATGGATATTGTTGCAACAGGATGGATATTGTTGCAACAGGATGGATATTGTTGCAACAGGATGGATACTGTTGCAGGATACATAGCATGGCCTGTGTTTAAGGAGAGGGTTAATGAGGTACAATGTGACAGGATGAATAATATTGAAGGATACCTAGTACTCCATTGATAATGCTGCAAAACATTTAACATTTTTTAAAATTCCAAGCCTCTTGAAAATAAATTGCAAGCAAGTTTTCAACAATTTCACTTGAAAATATACCAATAATGAATAAATTAGACTTAATTTTTCCATTTTAATTTTTTATTTTATTTTTTTTTTATTCATGTCTCTTAAAAAAACTCCAGTGTACCATAGCATTTGAGAGAGAGATACTTCCAATAATCTGGGGGAATAGACATCATCAAACAATATCATCTGCAATATATGGTTGTGTGTGATTGGGTTACCTTCACAACCTCGGCTTATAGGAGGTAATATCACAGGCTGCCTTGGAAATTGGGTGTAGCTTACCTTTGTAATGGATACCTTTAGTGACAGTATACAGGTGAGAATAACTTTGAAGATTTAGATTAATTTAACCCTAAAGGTCCTCAATATAATTCAATGTACATGTACTTTGACCTCGTTCATTCTTGTTGCATTCAAGAACAAATCCATTTTTGATGTCAGATTCTCGAGATATTTTTTCCAATGGTGTTTATGTTTTTTACCCAAATAATAACAATTGTTGATATACTTTCAGCATCTTTATTTGAACCTTAAAGAGGTAAATCTCTTCATTGATAACCCGTCTGTTATATTTGTTGCTGGTGTGGGTGTCATGGGAATTAAAGGACCTTTTCGGGATCATTGATTCATGACTTGGTCGTTGTGAGAAATAAACTATCACTTAAGAGTATCAAGTCAGCTCGGTACTAAATACTGACCTGATTCTCACGGAAACATTTGACAGTTTCTAATTATGTTTTCCCTTCAGATAACCTCGATCCTTCCTGATTCATTTTCATCCAACTCTGATATCCTGGTTGGCCCATGTTGGTATATGATTAAATTCCTTAGAAATGCAGGTGATGGTAGGACTGGAAGATTTAGGGTCGAGAGGCAGAATGGTACATGTATGTCTCACCTGGCTTGTGACACCCCTTAACACTTTTAAATTAAAAAATAAATTTCAATAGAGAAAAGCAAACATTGTGTCCTGACAGAACCTGAGCAATATTTTTCAACTGAATAATGAAAATGGACAAATATATGGTTTTTTTCAAACTTCATGATGATCTATGTATACATAGTAGTTGAAGAGTATTCAACTATAAAATAGCTTAAAAGAAGGTAGATAACTCTAAAACTGACAAAGCAAAGGGAGATAACTCTTTACAGTCACATAAGAAGAAAGAAAAAAAGGTCCTGATTATATATAAAGTCATGCGTCTTGGATATTTTGCTAAATGAGAAGACATGATATATGACATTGCCATACTTTTCAGAGAGTTCAATAATGATATGATCCTAATGAGTACCCACATCGTGTCATGTCGACGTACTCGTTTGTCGTGACATATTTTCTACGTATTTTTCATCAGGGCATCTGTACCACTATACAGGTGCATCAGTAGAAATGTGGAAACTATGGCAATAAGTCCACCTACACTCCAATAATTCATCGACACTCCCTACTGGCAATCCTTTCCAAGTACAGTCGACCTGCGAAAGTGGAGACAATGATGCCATCCTTTAGACAAACCTATTGAGACAGCCAGAGATTGATATATTCATCTCTGTCAAAGAGAAGCCCTATTAAAGTGACACTGCCTTTTTTCTTCTTTTTTTTACTGTTATAGTGCATGTGTGTCTGTTAGTGCATTTGCCTGTTAGTGTAATAGCCAATTACAATCATGAATCCACCAGTGATAGTTAATATATTTGTAGTGTTAAACATAGACAGCACATTTTGACGACAATATTCTATGTGTTAAGTGTCTTATTCCTAAAATATAGAAATGCCAACAACAGGTGAATATTTTTATGTACCAGGAAGAATTAAAAAAAGAACTTCACCTATAGGAAGTTAAATGTCGGATGAAAGGAAAATCACAATACAAAACAAGGTGTTATTATTTCAAGTGTACTTTCCAATGTAAGCCTTTAATGAGGTCAACTGAATGGGGTCAGAGTTGAATGATGGGTGAACCACAAACCTAAACCCTTTATCCTTGCAACTGATGTTAGAAGTAGGATATTTTACCAGTGAAAAAGAGAGAAAAATACGACAAATTATATGGTTTGGGGATATCTGTCATTCTAAACACACCTAGAAATTATTAGTTTCTCGATGTTAGTTTTGGATTACTGTAAGAGCTGTGTGACATGTGGATTCTCAATATGAAAATACAAACAGTATTGAAATATATAAGTGGTTATTATGTGACCTAGATACACATAGACATATGTACATGTACACATTGCATTGTCAGTCTGTCATAATGTGACTGTATGTGTGTCATATTACATGTTTATTTATATCCTGTTGGATCTAGGGTGACAAAGATGGATATTTGATTAGGTGGCAATGAACGGGATGGTATGAATAGATGAATAGATGGATGGATGGATGGATGGTTGATTGGTTGGATGAATGAATGAATGAATGGTGGAAAAATGAATGGATGGATGAATAAATTAATGAATGAATGGATATGGATGGATGGATGGATGGATAGATAGATAGATTAATATGTACAAATTTTAATGATAATAACGAGAAACTATGGAAGAAATTTAAAGTGCTAGGGATGGATTGGTAGATGGATGAATCTATATATTCAAATTTTAATGGTAATAACTATAGACCAGGGTCCAGTAGCACGACGCTCTTGTAGGCTACAATAGTTGTGGGGACTTACAATTGCCGTTACAATAGTTGTAGCGCTGTCTTATTCAGATAGCCTACAAGAGCTAGACTCTACAATTGGATTTACAACTATTGTAGCGCTACAAGAGTGTCGTGCAACTGGACCCTGGTCTATAGTTATTACCATTAAAATTTGAATATATAGATTCATCCAGGTACGTAACAGTAAAGAATGAAAGTTTTCGTTATAACAGTCCAACATATCAAAGCATTATGAATTACTTAGCATGTGTATTGACTAAATTTGCTAATGATAATTTCTAAAAACCATGTATTAATTTTGGAGATTGAAAGTGTTGCAAATAGTATTTTGTAAAAGTCCAAAAAATCAAAACATCACAATGTTGCTGGAATGACACTGGTATGTCAAGTAATTTAATGTACAGTGTGATGGTTTGAGACCATAGAGCCCTAGCATTCTATAATTTGTCAATTATCATCACTATACAGTCATATAATGATGATCACACATCACACAAATGATAGATGCTGATGAAGATTAATGATAGCTGCATGACCCACATCCCACACATTGTAAACTGTTTCAGATGTTCAGGAGAGAAAAAACACCCTCCCACATGCACTTTTTTTTTTAACAATTGAGAACTTATATTATTACCTCCCACTGTTACATTGGAGACTTGTTAAACAATTATTGATTTATGTTATAACATAGACTCAAAATGGAAATGTCATGGTACTGTCATATGACATGGATAAATCATTCCCTAGAGTTCGTATGACATTTTCCACACGAAGGAATAAGATTCTATAGCATATAGGGGTTGTGTTCCACACAGGAAGCCAGAGTTACGTTTTCTTGAATAGTGGGGGTGGATATCTGAGTGGGCAGGGCACGTGTTCTTCCCCGTAGTCTCAGAGATGAAACATCTGCTGCCACCACTCTTGATCGGCCCCACTCATTCCCTCCATTCACGGAAAACGGTTTATTTGTATCATGTCAGAATGTCACTATTGTACTAAGGGAAGTCAAAACTACCGTGAGTATTCTTGTTGGACTTTGGTTGTATGTTATTGATCAGTTGGCGAGTCGATGGTTATATGCCAGCTCTGGATTTCCTTCTGTATTTGTTCCACATTTGTGCTGAATAGTCTTAAAGCGACACAGAGTCATGTGCATGTTGCAGACTGTATGTCATGTAGGCATGACACCTTTAATGATCATTGCATCACATTATGGGGGATGCTTCCAGTTATTTTGCTGGTTTTGCAAAATTCTGGAATTAATTTAACACGTCTCACTTGGCTGCTATCATGTCTGTATTCAATCATATTTGTCATGAATAATACAATCAAGTGTAATATAGGATACTTATATTGTAGTAACATTCTAGTATATTTTACATATATTTATGTAAATATTTTGTGAACATACTAGTTTTATTTCAACCAATTTAATTTTAATTCATCTTCCATATGATGTATATTTTCTGATGAGTATATATCAGGTGTTGTATATTAATTAAGAGAATTCTTGTACAAAAGCTGACATACACAATCAATCAGAAAATAGAAATCTGTTCATATTAGATACATGTCAAAATACATATTAACTTAGTTTTATTTAAATTTTGACTTGGCAAGTAATAAATTAATAATTATGCTGCCACCATAATGAGGGTTAAACATGGAACTAGAGCAGTATTTTTGTATTTAAAGTGACAATACCTTAAATTTCTGATATTCAGCAATTTAATATAAATTGTTAATTTTCAGTTTGGATGAAAGTAAATAGTGAAAATGCGAAAGGCTACAGGTAAGTACCATTACCACAATTACCATCAACATTTATTGACAAAAACCATCATAACATCATAACCACCACTACCACTACTACTAACATCATTATAATACAATCACTACCATCACCAGCAGCATGAATTAGTACCATACTAATACCACTACCAATTAAGGCCATAGTTATCTGATTTCCTGGTTTATGGATCTGCCGACACAGTTTTTTCAACTTTGAAAAATAAAAACAATTATTTTTATTATATTCCGCTGACAGTGTACTAGCCTTTAGAAAATTATACTAATTAATGGTGAAGGAACAAGTCATATAATCCATAAACAAAGCCCGGCAAGCAATGGTTGACATAAAGTCAAAGCCAGTTTGATTGCTTACAGGTAAATATGTATAACAAACGTCTAAATAGAACAATTACTGCTATTGACAAGCATTCAATTTGTACATTCAAATCTGAACAATTCATGTGTACTAGTATTTATAACAATTATTGACCATTATATTGATCAATTATATTTATTTCCTGTCAACCGACCATTCATAGTTTCCAATTATTATTATTTTTATATTGGACCCGACCGACTGGCCAAATTATCAAATTATCATAGAAAAATCCGTAAACCAGGGAATCAATTAACTATGGACTGATACCAATTTACCAGTTTATTAAAACCAGCAAATAATACACCCCCCCTACTACTACTACTGCTACTACTACTACTACTACAACCACTACTACTACTACTACTACTACTACTACTACTACCACCACCACAACTAGCACATATACTTCACAAATGCATGTACAACAACTACAATTTCTTTTAATTATTAGTTACCCTGGAACATAATCCTTTATATAGCAAATTGGATGGCTATTGCTGAATGTTCGTGAATATAAATGAGACACATTAATTGGAGGTGATCAGATCCATGGACTGTATAGATATTATGTGGGTGGTGGTGGTATTCTAAGCCATAACAATCAGTGCAGATAGGTTGGTAGTAATAATATAGTTGTTGTATACGGAATAATTGAGAACAAACCAATGCAAATTTGATGTTGTTTGAAACAAGGATAAAATGCAAATTGAACAAGTTTTTCTGTGTTTATACTTGTAAGCAGATTTTATTGGTCAAATAAAAGTCACACTGGTTATAAAAATACTTTTACTGATTATAAAAAAAACCACCCAAACAATCTAGTTTAAGTTTATGAAAAGAAGGTTTTACTGAGTATATAAACCAGGATTTACTGGTTATAAAAATCAAGTGTTAATGAAAAGCTAGACTTAGTGATGGTTATAAAAAGCTTGTTTTTATGGTTATAGAAAGTAACTTTTACTGGGTATCAAAAATAAGTTACTTTAACCAAGTCATAAAAGCAAGCTTTTCTGGTAGGCTGTTTTATATTGCTCTTTAGAGCACATTTTTCTGAGAATGCAATATCAGTTTTTCCTTAATCCGTGATTTACTTCATGGAGATGTATTCCTAAATTCAACTTCACAATCTGCTTACAAAACCTCAACCAGAATAGAACCAGAACAGAAATTGTTTATTTCAAGAGAGCCATGTTTTTCCCCCGTCTTTTTTTCTCTTTCTCTCTTTCCGTGGAACATTCTTTCTGGTATGGAGACTTCACTATACAATCCCTGAGTGAAGAGCTTGTGTGCCACAAGGCAAACACAACCTTCCAGTGCCTTGCTAGAACTTCACATTACACAGGCAAACAGGGGCAGCCTTGCATCTTTCTTTTTTCCCCCCTTTTTTTTTATTATTGATGGTTTAGTTTCCTGATAATTGATATCGTTTGGGAGTCGGTGGTCTAATTATCAACAAGAATTTGGTTTTGTGGGAATGAAACCACCAAACAGGAAATGCCAGACATTGTTTCAGAGCTGTGGAGTGAAAAAAGGCTGTGACCTTGCAGGAGACAGGAAGTTATAATGTAATAGTAGACTGCACCCAGTCTCTCGGGAGGGAGGTATCATTTTTGTAAAATATTCTTCTATAGCCATAAACTGTGAAAAATGATACCTTGACACTCTCAATTGTCCACTATGTGTGTCACATCCTGGTCATCAAACTTCGACTATCTTTGAAGTGAAATAGTCCACTCCGCACACTTAGAAAACTGGTCATGCAATATGGTGACATCAACCCTGTGGAGCAGTCTAGGAGCAGTCTAGGATCCAAACACCGGTAAGCCAGTAACCCGAGTCCCCTGGGTGAGATGGGACGTGTGACCGACCCTGAGTGTGTGGGAGAGAGTGTGAATGGGTGGCACCAGACCCCCTTCCCCTCACCCCCCCCCCCTTACCACCCCCAGATCTTCCAGACATAAACCATAGAACTGTCAAACTGTCAGGATCACTTACACAAAGCCATGTTGGTTTTCGAAATGTCGTACCTTTGAAAGTATGGCATGTCTTTGCAATATCCCCCCTTCCCCATACCAACCAAAAAATATGTTGGTCCGAGTTGCCTAAATTATAGAACAGTCCCTAGATTGGTCCCTAGATTGCTCAGGGTTATTCCAGAAAGGAAGCAGCTCTTGCTGATGAGGTAAGGATTCTCGTATGGAGATACAGGGATGTCTTCGACTGTGATGGCTTTGTGAAACAGAGGTCTCTCGGGGACATGAATGAAACCGTCTGCTCCATTCACAAACTACACAGAGGACTTCTTGACTCAGAAAGGGCAATGTCGTTAATTCTCCATGGAAGCATGCAGAGGACTTCCTTCAGTTAATCCTAAGCAGGATGTGAACGTACTAATTTACTTTTGATTAATTGGAAGCTCCTGGCTAATTTTTCGGCTCCATTCATGAGTTAATCTAACCATGTTGGGAACTCCATTGGCATAGAACCCGATAGGAATCTATCTGATGTTAGACAGGAGTATACAGCGCAGCATCATTCATTCATAATTTGGACTTCTTTGGTTGAGAGTGCAAAAAAAATACAACCATGCTTAATTAATTCTTCATGGAAATGAATTTTTGTATGTCATCATCGTGGGACAACTTTCATGACCTTTGGCTCCACAATGAATATGAATAAATTCAGAATTACTTTTATTCTGAAGGTGCTTCTCCTGTAGTCCCATCGTTTCCAGATGGTTCTTGTAAATCTGTGATGATGATGCCTTACTTCTGGAGGTTTTCTCCGAGATGATACACACCTGATTGCAATTTGTATATTCTCGATTTAAAACAAGCTGTGAATTTCGACATATATTGATGATAACACCTTGGAAGAGGATTGGGACATCTGGTTCATCAGAAAGAACAGGCCAGAGGAAAATGGAAAGCAATAATTTGTTGGAAATTCAGGATAATATGTATAGCCAAACACCTGTTGGAAGTTAAAAGTCCATGTATGTGTAAGGAAACCATAATGGTATACAGCTGATGCTTGTAGGCTGGCCGGGATGGAAGGTTTTCTTATCTGCTAAGTGCAAGAGAACTTGGACATGTATTTGGAACAGCCAGGCCTCCTTCAAAGAATGACTAGAATGGAATAATATGGAACAGAATGGGACCTGATGGAATAACTCAGAACTGAGGTAGGGTATGTAGTTCTGATTGGCTAGCTCTGGATCCAAGAATTACTGGAACAGAATGGAATGGTAAGGAACAGAATGCATACAGAACAGAGAATGGAATTAACAGAATGGTAAGGATAGGTTGTGGTTACATAGCTCTGAATACAAGAATTAATGGAACAGAATTGAAGGGAGCAGAACAGAATGAATATGTGTCGGTTGCTTGAAATTGTACTTTGGACACATATTTCCCAGGTTTTTTATCCTATATAAGCAGACCATATTAATATACTTTGGTAAAATTGGTAATTGGCTATTTATATGAAAAAGTAAAGGCTAATAATGATTGTAAAAAAATATGGAACTTTTTATTGTGAGGCATGTTTTGGTGCAACTGGTTTTTCAATGGTTTATACATAAATGAAGGCATCACAAAGCAAGACGGATTGGGCCCCACAATATGTGTCCAACCATAGATTGTACAAGTACAATCGAGATTAATAGCACTGACATAAAACTAATATCATTTGGATCAATAATAGCATGTAATATTAAATTTGTAATGGATACCATTGCCCTACTGTGTGTTGCAATTTTACAGTATTTGGTAGATAATTTGAAAAGGTATTTGAAACTCTTAATCAAAGACCCCAAAAGATTTAGACAATTTAAAGTGTAGTTCTGTACATGTGCGTGCATTGTTGGGATCTGTGAAACAAAATATTCATCAAGGCATGGAAATGATGTTGATAAGAGAAATCTGATATGTAACTAGATATAATTTCATGATTAAGCATGTCACAGCTTGCACGTGGGCACTCAGGGGTCAAGGGTCCCTCTGGTAGCCATCTTTGTTCAGGTAGGAATTAATGGCAGTAACATAAATTTGATACCACATTGGGGCTAAATTAATGTTGGGTTTGGTGAAATTAATACTCTTTGTATTTTGGCATCGGGCATTTTGTGGGATCTGCATTCCAAAGAAATGTTGATATGGTGGTGTAGGCTACTGCACATTCACAGTGAATGTTTGACTTCTACGTGCCACGTTTTTAAACATTATTGTTAAATTTCGGCGTAAAAATTGTTTTTAATAGGCTGTTAAATGTTCGAGCATCATCATGGAGGAAATTGAAAAATAAATCTTATTCATATCAAATTTCTCCAGGTTGTTTGTAAAGTGTGCAAATTAATAAAAGCTGATGACCAATATTCACATGTGTTTTATTGGTGTCGTAAAACTGCAGCCATTTTTTCGAGTTGTCATGGGAATTTGAGTGTACATTTCCAGAAGGAATTTCCCACATTTTTATGCAGTATCATTGCCAGTGTGGCAGTGTGGCATCGTGCTATGTGCCGCAGTGTGGCATCATGCTATGTGCCACTGTGTGGCATTGTGCTATGTGTGGCAGTGTGGCCTTGTGCTATATGCCGCAGTGTGGCATCGTGCTATGTGTGGCAGTGTGGCATCGTGCTATGTGCCGCAGTGTGACGTGTCAGAGTTTTGGTGTTGGCAATAACCACTTCCTGTAATTATATTTTCCTTGTCAGTGCATTGTTAACCTTCTCAATGGTGAATTAATCACAAGCACTTCTCTCACTAGGGCATGTCAAGTTACCCACAGGAGGAAGAAGGTTAAATTTCACTAATTGCATGCTACATATAATTTCTAAATTTATACTTTTATATATGATTTTTTAACAAATATTTGAAACATTTGCATTTCTGAGTGGCTTAGTTACACATCTAGGAACTATTTGTATGCAAGTGTGTCATTTAGTGATCACCCTTCCTGTTTGATTAATTAATGAAAGTAATTTTTCAATTGCCATCAGGAAGTATATATATTTTTCAATGAGGCATAACAATTTATCGCATTCTGCACAAGGTTATAGTACATATTTATTAATTTATTTTATGATATAGAAGCTGCATGTGCACAAATAAATGGTATACACATCTATACAAAATATAAAGGTGGGGGGAGAGAGAGAATACATGATTGTTGTTTGACTAATTATTACTTAGAAATTGAAATATTCTTGTCATAGAACAATTATTGTTGTCAATGAATAACTATATAACCGTTAACTCTCTCCCTGCTGGGTTAGGCACAGGCACTAGTTTCAAGGGCATCTCCAGTTGCCTTCAGCATGGAGAGAGTTAATACACCTTTTCATATCTAAAAATAAATATATTAATAATAAAAACATTATTTAAAAGAAAAATGAATTAAAAATATTAATAATAATTAATAATGAATAATATAAATAATTAACATATGAACACCACAAAGCAACGAAGGTGTGTAATTGCCTTTTAAAGTGAGATGCGTATTCCTATCAGATCACACAATTTGTAGAATTTGTACAAGTCTGTGTTGTTGTAAAAGAAGGAGTTGACTGACTGACTGACTGACCCACATCTAGTGCAGATTGCTCCAGATTTCCACTATAACCCAGTCTGCATATTTCTTCAATGAGTTCAGAGGAAGTTGGGGCAAAACAAAATTTAAAAAACTTGTGGCTAGAATATCTGACTGTGCCCCAGCCACTGGGTTGATTGACAGTGATAACACATTGCTGGGAGAGCCCCTTGCATGAAGCATTCTTAGCCACGTAATTTGTGCTGTGCTTTTATTTGTAGTCGCATAACTCTGTTTGACAAGCTTATGTCGTAAAACTCTTTGCGTCTTGCTTTTGTGAGTCTACGCTTCACTCAACTGGTGCATTTCACAAAGAGGTCTTAGGATGTGTTGGACCCTATGACATTTTATGTATTTTTTCATTCTATTTTATTTTTCTCTTTTAAAGGTTGCCATCATAAACCACATGATATTTACAGTATGCCATGACATCCATAACAATCCATATATCATTAATAAACCATATGATGTCTCTAGTAAACCATATGATATATCTAGTATGCCATATGACATCTATAATAAACTACAGGCCATCTCTCTAATTACCCTAATAATTCGAACAGAAAATAGGAGAAAATAATTGAATTTATAGCTGTTATAATTATTAGAAAAATATTAATATTGAAAATGATCTGTGTTTGTATAATTATGTTCAACCAAATTAAAGTACAAAATATTGTTCCAAATGAAATGGTAAATAAATGAAGGACTTTAACATTTTTAATTTTAAAAATATAAAAAATTATTGTGTTCACATAATTAGAAAATTATGATTTGAAAACAAATTGTCATGTTCATATTTTTAGGGTTTGAAAATTTGTTTTTTGGCGATTAATTTAGGTGTTCGAACTGTTAGAGGAGTAAGCCATTTGGTGTTCTGTTGTCAATGACTTTCAGTGCAGTGGAATTGAAAATGTTTGAATAAAACTGAGGCAGCTGCAACATGCAAACTCAGTATGTGTTCTTGTAGAATGTTTCATAGATACAAAATTATATAAATACTGATATTTATTTCTCGACTTGGATCACTGTCTTTGTCCATCACTGTCTTTGTCCATTTATAGCGAATTATGACTCTCAGTAAATCTGGAATCATTCCACAGTCACAGCTGAGTTCAACCATGACACTACAGTTCAGAGTTCGGCTCTTCATTCACTCATTCATTCAATGCTACCCATACAGTTGTCTATTATGCCCTGTTAAAAAGACCACCTAATCGAAAAATGATGGACTGTTGACACTCGGCTGTTGAATAGGGAGCTCTGCCATAGGGATTTGATAGACACTGAAAGTGGGCTGAGGTATTGTTGGAAATGATGTTTGGGTTCTAACCCTGATGTTTGGGTTCTAACCCAGTACAAAAGGTTGGATTGCCTGGCCATAGGGTACCTCCACACCATTGCATAATACATGTGTTATTTCTCAACAAAGCTGGAAGGCACTGCTGTTGAAGAATTGTAATGTGACTTATTGATGATTAAATAGAGAGGAAGTTGAAGTTTCTTTTGTAGGCTTTGAATTTGAAATTTTCTTGCAGTTGATGTTGTGAAGGTAAACAGTCAAATAGATGTTATTATGAATTTGGTATTGTATGGAAATGAAAATTGTTTTATTAATCTGAAGTTAGGTATAAATTGTACATTGACACATCACAGATTGTTAAAATATTATTTAAACTTTTTTTGTCCTTCATCAAAAAGGATATTGTATGGTCGGACATTGAAGAGATTCAAGGGCAGAGGAAATGGGTTGGATTATTTGTTTAATTACATGTCAAGATCATGTGATTATTTTAAGAGGTACTTGTGGCTGCAATATACAGAGGCATTACTTCCCCTGGAAATCTCGTTTGCGAGTTCAGATTACAAACTACGATTGTTTAGCTATTGTTAGAATGTTTTCTATTAATATTCTTAGGGTAGGGACCAGCACTTACATATTATTACAATTATTCCTTCTCAAATCTATTTTTATAGTCGCTGGCTGCATTATATATTTTTTTTATCCAATAGGATTCAATTTCTCTTTATAGCCAGGATATTGAAACAGATTATATTTTGACCATTCAGAAGTTTGCGTCAGTTTCTGATGTAATGTTCACATGTGAACAGTTTTGTGAAGAAAATGCTATTAGTTGTTCAAATAGTACAAATTGTGAAGTCATGTGATGCATGTTTTGATGTGGTAAAGATCTGATGTGAATATTTATCTCAAGGTAATTTCATGTGATATATATTTTATTAATATTTAGATCAAATTAATGTTCTTTATACATTGATTTAACTATATTATGTATTTTGTATTATTTTGTTGTTGACATTTTATTTGCTAAGATGTCAAGGTAACATTAATATATTGATATTTTTTACATGGACAAATAACTATTATTATAATAAAATACATTTTATTATAATTGATATATTTTTATGAGTGATAATGAGGTAGACTGACTTTGTAAATATAAATCGTAATCTTTTAGTCTTCGTAAATTATGAAACATGCATAGATTATCATTTCATGGGTTAATAAGGCACAGTTAGACACAGGAGGGTTAAAGGTCTGTGTTCTGTGTGGTATATATTGATGTTTAAAGCCAGACACAGGAAGCAGGGTATGTTTATCTTACCTACATCTGATCCAGAAGTCAGGAGGGGAGACCATTTAACCCCAAACATTTCAAAGTCCAATTTGAATTGTATTATTGTGTGTGTTGTGTGTGTGTGTGTGGTGTGTGTGTGTGTGTGTGTGTGTGTGTGTGTGTGTGTGGTGTGTGTGTGTGTGTGTGTGTGTGTGTGTGTGTGTGT
>JAUTBT010006655.1:0-26098 GCA_032361225.1 Lepetodrilus schrolli
CAAATATACCTAATCTGTTGTCATTGTGATTGGTAGCGATAAATGCAATTATTATTTTTATTATTATTATTAAATTATTAGTAATAATAATACTATTATTCTTATTATTGTGGTTGTTGCCGTTATTGTTATTATTGTTGTTGTTGTCGTTTATACTACTACTACTACTACTACTACTACTACTACTACTACTACCACTACTACTAATAATAATAATACAATTAACATCAATTCACTAATTACCAATATTCAGCATAATCTCAGCCATATCACGATGGGTGTGCTTACTTACCGTGTCCAACGATTTGAACATCACACACTGTAAGGATTTGCGACTAACGAGTTCATCACTCTTATGCAAAATTATGAATTATGCACGTGCTATTATACCGATAGTTATTAAATCGGTATGAGATGAGACAGTAGTCAATCGTCAATGAACACGCTAATTAACTTGGCACAGACATGCATTGAAAACCCTGTCGCCAGCTTATTGACAATGCAATTTAAATATTCAGGACGCGGTTCGATGTCCTAAAGCAAAAATAAAAAAAGTTCCGGGAGAATTATTGGCGTTCCTATTTTTGTTTTTATTATTTCAACCAAGTGTAAACCTTCTGAGTTAGTTGGCGGAGTATGCACTAATGAGAGCGACCACGAAAGTGATTTGAAATGTTAAATATATGTATGAAGTCTTCAGGATTCAACTTTCTTTGACTTTCATCTCAAAGTGGTCTAATGGCACTAAACTAGTTTCCAGGGTCTACGGTATGCTCTCATTAGTATCACGTGACCGTGTATTTCTACATCAGGTGAACGAGAGCAATTAGTCTCGACAAACGCGGATTTGATTGTAGTGGTGCGTGACGAGTCTCGCTTCGCGTTTACTGCACGTTTTCACGAAGATGCATCAAAAGTGACAAGCTATCTCTTACTCCGCGCAGCCTATAACATCTCGACGGATTCCTACGAAATAAGCCCTTTCCCTTCTTAAATGTCCACTAGAAGGGAGTTAACTTCTGCGGTGCAGAATAAAATCTGAGGTTCCCTCCTTCATCATGGCGACCGAATCACGCGGACTATTTACAGGGCGAAATATTACCTTGCTCAATTTCGATGTTTATTATCTGCATAGCTCGACAGCGTGTTAACGCTATTGCGAGAATTTGGACTATGCTGTTACGCTTTCCTTCCGAGAGTAAATGTTTCTCTCAGTTGAATGACGGACGCATTAGTCAAACTGTGAAGGGAAGTGTTTGGCGTCATTACCTTGGCGAAAGCCAATATGTTCTTCCCGACTTCTGTTCAGAGTTTGGCCAGACAACGCAATGCAGGATGAACTACAGCAATCGCGGGAAACTAAATACTTCTTTGAACAATAATTAATTAACAATTGCTGCGAGTTTGTAGTGGCTTGCTGCAGAGGTATGCACATGTGTTGATTCAGCTACGTATACTATATGGACGTGTAAATACACTGGACATAAATACTTACGATGCACACGGTTCCTGTTCCAATATAATAAATCAAGAACCTACTACTTAACACAACAGTAAATTTCCGATGATACTTAAATACTCAATACTTAAACAATGAATTAATAAATATAGTTTACTTTTTGGACGTCAGTTAAAACAAATATCTGTACAATGAACAGAAACGTAGATGTATGCTAGATTTATTTATTAATGAAACATAACAGACTCCTACAAAATACTTTCCAAGAGGAATGCTGCTTAATGGAGAACCGTCATCAACGGGGTTTTTTTAAAGCGAAAGTGCTTATTGTTGGTCTAGTGGCGGCATTTCATGTAGGATGCACGATGTTTTCCCCAGCCAATGTGGCAAGAAATTAGAACCCAGTACGGGACAATTTGTCAATCTACACGCAAACACATACACGCCACATAATATTTGATGACAAACGTTCTTCGTAATTAATTGCATCACATTTTCCAAAATTATTGTTAGTATTGATCCATAAATTTGTGATCATATTTCTCATTGACTTTCTGGCATCATGACATGTTACAAAAAGTGAATAAACAACGAACTATGTAATGAACGCGTTAAGTAAAATTATTTTTTTAATGTACACGCAGGTAAAAAAAAGTACCAACACAGTTGCAACAGGTTGCAATACAATTTCCATTAGCATATGTAATAATACTAAATTCAATGTTCGTATCTAGGTGCGTGTTTCTTCGAGTATGAATATTCAGTCTAGACTGTGTCAAAAAAACATTCCTATTAAAAATATTCGTCATGAATGAATATTTATTTATTTTATTATTTTCTTTGGTTTAAATTGGGGTTTAAGCCGCTTTCACTCATATTATGGCTTATCAGTTTATGGCAGGAGGAAACCCATGAACAGTTTTAAATCATGTTTAGATTTATGGAGAGTAGGTGAGTAAATCTTTTCAGTGTCTTCCTTCATTCTTTCACATGACAACATGTTGAATGGGTATAAAAAAATAATGATTTAGTCTCAACCTCTGAAACTACGGTTAGTATAATATTTAATTATTTACCTTTAAAATACATTATCTACGTTAACTGTAATGGCAAGGATGGCTACAAACATGATCTACCTCAACACGATTTCATGTTAGTAATGCCCGATTCACGGTTTGGCATAAAGACTTACTTCTGAGAGCATGTTACAAAATGTCAATTGGCGAATCACTAGCCACTGTAAACAGTGACCTGCAAAGCATGTGGAACAATGCAAGCTCTGGCATAACTGGGATTAGACGAGTAGAATTCTGACAAATGTAGTATTTATTTTTGTATCCCCGGATATTGCTCGTCTACTCATGCCAAACGTGAACTCTTACATGCGGATTATTGTTCTAATTTATTGCGGGTTGCGGTTACCTCCCTTAGAAATTAAAACACAATTGTAAATTAATTATCTAATTTATTTCTTTAAATCAAATAAGCACAAACAGTGCCAACAAAATCTAATAGCATACGAAACTAATACTGTGAAATTATGATTTTTTGGGTGCGTCTCTAATCACTTATTACGAACAACATTCGACGTATTTCCAGCTCATCTGAATTATTTAACGCAGGTTACACGTGCGGTGCTTGGCCTATACAGGTCGTAAGACACATTTCTGGAAGCATCGTGGCAAATTAACGCAGACCGCCTTACTACTAAATAAATACATCACAGAAAGGTTCCCCCGTTCCTACTGCGAGAGAAATGGGTGGTCCGGATTGGTGAGGAATTAAACCCACTATTGTCAAATGTGGTATTTTCATAGGGATTCCTCAAGTAGGGTTATCTCCACATTGTTAGAGCTCTCCATCGGATGGAGAGCAACAAGTTTTCTCGCGAAAATGGCGGCCGTGTTTTGGAAAGATGGTCTGGCGACATGGCGTCTTCAAATGAAGATTCCTCCGCGAGACTCTTCGTGGATACAAGCGGTCAAGCCAAAGCTGACTCGAGACATCTGGATAGATCCTGGTACGATAATTCTCCAAATTTCATAAATCAAACATCTTCCACAAAATATATCTTCGTTGTTACTTTGTTTCTCTGTGCGTATGCCATTGGCTAATTACAATGTGTCTATGTGAGAATTAAAATTAATGAACATTACGTACCATTACTGGTATCTTGATATTAATAGTGAAAATACATAATGATATTGTTATCTATTCGCAGGCAACAGTATTTTGAACTTATGTTGAACTTATACATGTTGAACACTGCCATACATGAAACTAGTACAGTTATAATAATTATGTATAATTTCTTGAAAACTAATACCAATTCCATTGTATTTTGAAATATTCAGTTTCGGAAGTGAAGTAAAAATGTTCTGCAATACAACACAAATGCGCCTAACAATCTTCTGTTCTGTTGGAATTTTATAATTGCATGAATCATAATAATTTCATCTCTGGATTACTGCCATTTGTATTTTTACATTCACTTCCAACATGAACAATGTAATACTAATATACTGTTATATTACTGTCGGTTACAAGATTCATTTATGGTATATCGGAGTAATTCAATTTAAATTTGACAATAGATTAGCATAAATTGTGTTCTAGTGTTGGCATGTATTGTAAAAAAATGGCATTTTGCAATATTCAAAGAAATTAATAAATTCATGTAAAACATGATAGATAACTTCCAAAATAGCTTATTAATATCAGCTTTACTCACAGAGTAGCGAGTGTATGATGTAGCTCATATGTTAACAGTTTATGCACATTCTCCGTTAATGGTATTTTATTTTAAAATATTTTTTATTTGTTATAATTGTGCCAGAACAGATATATGGTACTCAATATAATACGTGTTTGTTAATTATTGCCACTCGTTATATCTCGTTACGCTTGTAGTGCAGCGTCTATACCCCTCACAACCCCATATGACTGTATATTGTGATCATCACACATACAAAATAAAAACAGGATATTCAATAATATTTGGCTCAAAGATGCAGAAGACCATAGACATTCCATTAGTAACAAAAATATTTAAACTTTGAAAACTTCAAAATGTGATGCTAGTGTCCGCCCTCGGTACACGTTGATTGTGACCAAGCCCTCTATCCATCTAACTATTTTGTATAACTGTTTGGGAAGTTGTGGTGTACTCAATGCCTCGTCTTGTGTCTCTTCAATGCCTCGTCTTGTGTCTCTTAAAAAGTGCAGTATCATAACCATACGTTGGTGTCACACATTTACGTACACCAGTCAGAACAGTTGATAAAACAGAACGGAACAGAATAGAATAAAACCTTTATTCACTCAGGCCGAGAACCTCGGCATATTAGGTACAGATATGGCAAAAAGGAACATTGTAATTGCGGACAGGGATTTGCTAGATAGTGCGTTTTTTTGTCATAGAGTTAATATTACAATATTACAGAATACAATGATTTTTTTTTAAATACACTGATTGACCGTTATTTGTGCATTTGGTTGTGGTCATGAATAAACAGAACAAAACAGAACTGTATTCTAATAAGTCACACGTGAGGCTTGGATAAATAGAGTAAATTACGGAAAAATACATTAACTCACATAGCATAACAGGGAAGACTACCGACTGTGCCTGAATATGCAGCAGTAAATGTATTAAACGTCCCCAGAACATTTGTTTGGCTTACATATCTATACATAAACCATCGCACATTTGAACGTGGGAGGTTAATTGATTTTACATTTCGACAGGAAATAGCGTATACATGTAATTTTACTGGGAACATATTACCGTAAAGAAAGAAAAAGCTATATCAAACAGAATCTTCTTTTACTGATGATACACTACCATAGAAAACGAATCAAACAGGACTTTAAAAATATGTTTTTCTTACTTCCTCGACGTGGGGTTATTTTATGTTATTTATTTAAAAGAAAGTCGTTATTAAAAACAAAATAGTATTGAGACAAATTTGACTTTTAAAGGATAACCTGGCTGACGCGTCCATCATTCCGAGAAGGTCCTTTGAAACTGATCTCGGTAAAGTTTCCACCGCGAATATTAACTTATCACGTAAGAGACATAAAGTCTAATAGTAATTAACGACCCGTTTATATCAAGGTTAGAAAATTGCGTACCGTCTAATATCACAAATTGCATATAAGTAGAGTTCTAAAGCTCGCATGTACACGCACTGGTCGTATCGCTATGTTCTGCACATGTGCTCATCTCGTTTACCGAACGGTAAAGTCGTATTAACGACACCGTATTGAACCCGAGATAGGTGTGTTCGCAGGCTGCACTATCATAAGTTGGCGCTATTAGTACGAAATTACTTTGAATTCTCGTTTTACACAGCCTGTCGAACTCACATGGGAGACGTTAGCTGCATTAATGAAGATTGAAAGCAAGACTTACAGGACAAATTATCAAAGCATCGCAAACTCCGTCAAGCGATAATTAGATGTTTACACTTTATGGCTGATAATCGGTGTAAACCATAACGCCATGCACTTGTTCCTTCTGTCATAATTTTCTCGAGGGGATTCAGAATTCCTACACTTGTCGCGCTTATTTGAGAGAGTTAGTGAACCGAGTTGGTTGAACACGATCCCAACGCTCACATATCTTCCTCGCTCTAAATGTGGCGCAAACATGCACCTGTTCAAAGTGCTTGTTTGTTTCACGATGCATCTGTTTATCATGGCTCGCTACCCGTCACGTGTCACTCAAATACACTCGACGCATGCGCGTTAACTTGCTATGGGAGTTATCGCCCGTTTTGATTAATGCTGGTAACTATTTACACACATTTAGGATACTACACCAACGACATGTGGGACATCGCCATAGAAACAGTAACTTTTTGCCCAAAGCGAATTACTCGCATCAACAAACAGATTAGAAAGCATAACACACAAGAAATGCATCACCATCCTATTTGATGGACATTATTTCTGATGCATTTTGCATCATCATGAGCTTTTTTACTAGTGCGGAACAACAACAGGTGATACGATAAAACACTGTAGATTACGCATATTACGCATAGCAATGTATACTTTCTTTTGTATGAAGAATGGTATAGAATGGATGGTATTGTAATGGTATTGTTGCAAGGAAATCTCAATGAGTCTAATTGGATTTTGAAACTCGGCTTCACATAATAGTAATACTTCCAAAAGCTATAAAATGAGAATTTTAACATAGTTATAGAGAGAAATGGTTAATACATAAGATCATGCAATCCCATATGATATGCAAACATGTGAAGAATCATGCATACACCCCTCTCCCTCCCCAAACACAAAATACATAATAAGAAGCCAACATATATATTTTAAATACACAATAAACTAACATAAACAAACAAACACAATAGCTTGATATTGATGTGAGTCTTTCATGTGTGTGTGTGGGGGGGGGGGGGGGGTACATGTGCAGTTAATCTGTTATAAAATAAGTTTACATTTTATACCATAGGAATAATATTTGTCTAAT
Organism: Lepetodrilus schrolli; assembly: GCA_032361225.1. Lineage (NCBI taxonomy): Eukaryota > Metazoa > Mollusca > Gastropoda > Lepetellida > Lepetodrilidae > Lepetodrilus > Lepetodrilus schrolli. The sequence goes on from JAUTBT010006655.1 coordinate 6,957, forward strand.
TGTTTAGACTGGAAATGTTATGCAATATTTATTATTACAATTATTATTTTTTTAATACTAAATTAAAGTGAAAACCTGTATTGAATTCCAAATTACATGTATGTACATTATTATTTTAGGTTCGATAGTCAGTGCAACACGTAAATTCGTTGCCAAGCTTACCGACATGAGAAATGTACAACCAAAAGAAAGCAACTATTTCTTCAGAAACAAAACAAAGAATGAATAACGACCAAATCAATTATGATTGATGTTCGCCTAAACCCATTCTTCAACAAAATAGTCACCGTGAAAGTTTAACATTTTAGTGAGCTTTGTTAAAATTCGAAAATTGCTTTCAATAAGCATTGCGTCAAAGCACTATTCTAAAAATTCGATTTTTCATTAGCACATCACTTCCTTCTAGTCAAGTAATAAACATAGACATCTTGAAATCGCAAATATGCGTAACCTCAAGCATTACCAATGCATTTCAAGCTTAAGTGATATAATTTTCCCCGCATTTATGTTGGACCTGAACTTGTTGACATCAACGTTCCACTTTATCCCTTCTTCGAACAGATACTCTATCGACTTCAGCCCTTCACCACCACGAAAATTACCGTAACATTCACACACTCACAATTTCACGGCTCGGATACAAAGTGGCAGTCGCACGGTCACGTGACAATGAAAATAAATGACTGTGAGCAATGCCAGAGAGGGTGGCATTTCACGAGATGTGGGCACAATCATCCGAGGCGTACAGATCTGCTCTGACTGAAACATTCCGATGAGAAGTCAGGTGTACAGGGGCGTATCTCAATACGAAATGGAACCGTACACTAATTGCCTTTGTTTGACAAATTGTAGAAAGAAGAGAGTGTATACAGCAAGTCGCTTACACCAATATGGTAAATATAAAAAAAATTATGTCCAAAGAAACATTTGCTTATTCTTATACATTTATTGGTTTAACAGAAACGTTTGTTATATATGGTGGAGGACATATTTTAAATATACACTTATGTGAGTATGATTGCTTGAGCTGTAAGATATTATCCATACATGCGTGGGTTTTTTTTGGTGTTTTTATTTTTACTCCAGAACAAGGTCGTACGCGGCTATGTACAAAGGTTACCAAAACGGGTAAGGCCGCACACATCAACGCTCAATATTGGAAACGGATCTGTCAACGGTAGGAACAGGAAGCCGGCACAGTGGCATAACCTCTGAACTTATTACGATCAGATTTACAAAATAGAAGTACATAAATAACAATAAAAAAAGTAATGGAAAAGTAGTCCATGATGGTTCCGGATCGTGAGTTGAATTTCTGAAGAGATTCATGGACGAGGATAATAGAGAATAAACAACCCCCAGATGCCGAATTGAAGGAAACATTGCATTCTGGTCTGTCCTGATTGCTCGTGAGTAAGAGAGAACAAACAAGGTTTTGCCAGTGGGTATTACTACAGTCTGTCTGTAATGGTCGACCTAATTCCAACATGGCGATTAGTCGAAGCTCAAACCACAACAGCTGGCCTGAGTAACACTTGCCCTTTCTTTTACTAGTCGTTTAAAGCCGGCGGAAGGTTAGACTGTATGTGATAAGGGAGACAAATCTAGTTGGATCGAGCGCTATAAGCGTTAAACGACGTCGTGCGCCTCCCTATCAAGGTGAAAGGTCAAACATTTATTGGATGCAGTAGTAGTCGTTCTGCGTACACCTAGCATCAACACGTCGTAAATGTCAATGGGGTCACGAATATTTGAGTGAGAGGAACCTACGCTCCTTTCCCCATAAATTCCTGATAAACGGTATAAGAACTGAAGAATTAGCAGGTATTATTTCTCTTAATGGCCACCCTGGGTGACGACTGGTCGGAACAGTTATGGCGGCATAGCACTCGTCATAAAAACAGAAGAAAGTCCTACTCCTTTTAAAAGTCGTTGAAAGATTACTACCGCATGCTCAGACCGTAAAGAGGATAGCTTCATTTAAGGAAATATTTTCTTTATTTCCTTAACTCAATCTTCGGAGAGTATTATGTCTTTGATTTGTACTTGATACCAGATTGCTATACACGCGATGCCGACAGACAGAGATAGAATTGACGGACGAACGTTACTATCCATCTACAACCGCTAATCGCATGTGGTCGAGAGAAAATATCCAATGTTTTAACGTTAATGGTTATACTATATTTAAAACATGTGTCAGTGGTTTGTTAAATTGTAGGAAGTTTGTGATTTATTGGTCCATTATGTTGGACATTAATGTCAACGTGGTCTCACTTTGAAGTTGAAACAGCGATTGGGGAATGGCGGTAACCACACAGCCAGGCCACGGAATTGGGGGAACGGTAATAACAGATCTATTGAGGCTTTTTAGACATGATGATACTATAAACTACTAGTATGCAGAGTACAGGAATCCGTTGTTGGCCAAACTGTAATACTAGTAATATAAAGCAAGTAGGATCAATATCTCCCAGTAAAAATACAAAAGCAAACTGGGTTGATGTCTGCACTTAAATTAATTCAGGCATAATTTAATGAATACTAAAGATGACATTGTGTATGATTTTCAAATAAGGTTTTAAAATACGTGTCCATATTTGTTCTTGAAGGACATGCACTTAGTGCAATTGATCAAGGTCCATGAATAGTCCTTACCATTACATGCAGCGTTTGACTAATGATTTGCACCCAGGTGCAAAGTGTATGTTTTGCATCTTTATGGTCCTACACTTCTAACCGTTACACAATATTTAATAGTATTGCTTTATTGTAATGCATAACTTCGGGAGTTATGGACAGATGACCCTTTAGTTTTGAACCATGCCAAAGGGAGACCATTTTTAAAGAACATAAACACCGCTAAAAATATTCATCCGTGACTGACAGTGGCAGGTGGCGAGAGAAAGGTCGATGTTCGAGTCCGCAATGCGGCAGTGAAACCAACAAGCCTATATACACTTGTTTTTATTATCTCTATCATTAGTTTGTTATCAGAGTAATTACAACCCGGGCCTTATCAATGAGGCGTACAAGGGACGTGTCGCGTGACACGACTAGGGGGAACGAAACAGGTGCTGGAGCTCCCTGTATAGAGAGACAAAAGTTTGTTTTCCCGCAGTCCGGTCGTTCATCATTATAATAGCTTACACAGATAGATATTAACTACTCCCATTTCGATAGACGTGGGACAGCACAAAGAACATTATTATTCCTTTACTGTATTCTGTGGAAACAATACGCTGAAACAATAAGCGTTGTGTCCATTGTTTGAACGTCATAGATGGTAAAGAGCGTTTTAGTTCTATGTAAAGCCTCGTTTTATCTTTGCGCTGGGAACAGTTTGGAGTTGTCAATATTTCAATTACGTTTTTAATGATACCTTCGGTGATAATATGTTAATAATAGAACGTCCACGAAATCTAACTTTGATAATAGCGTATATACATGTATATATTATAACTGTGAATCTAGAATGGGTGGCCAATTTTCCTTCACCATCTGAGAGATACTAGTATAAGGAAGAAAATGCAACAATATCGGACAAAAAGTGAAACATAGACCTATTAAATATAACATTAGGCGTTAGCACATACTAGCATGCAGTAAGACGGACACGTATAGCGTTTATTTTATAATATAGACCGTTCAATAATATATACTATTCCCACAAGAATAAGTTGAAAGTATATTGTAGTCGGCGTCTAATCATTAAGAGAAGCTTAACACTATTATATTAACGCAGGCTAATGTATTACAAATTTACATCAATGTAAAGACGATTGCCCATATCATTGTTTTCCTGTCTTCCAGTAGCAAATCGTGCTATGTGTCGATCTTAATTCGTCCCCCGCCGCTGCCCCGTAGACTTGTATCGCCTGTAGAATCGCATGTGCTGTTTTGTCCTGATGGCATTTCTGGCCATCTCCGTGGAACCGACTACCCGGATAGGACACATGGAGAGAGAAGATGCCAGTTATTCCTTTCAGATAGACCCTTAAAGATGCAAAACATACACTTGAAACAGAATGATGTTGACGCAGGTAATTAGCGAAATGGGCAAACCTTTTCTTGTTGAGCACGACACCTGCTGATGATCAGACTGGCATGATAAAAGCGATGGGCTGTGATTTACTTCCTATCGAGAGAGAGGCCGCGATACCACTGAAACTATGCAGGAATCCAGAACAACGCCTGCATATAATAATGTCTCATGCAGTTTTTACTTATTGTTTAAACACTCGGCCACAACGACAATAGAGTAAGTTATGTGCTGGTGCGTTCTCGCTCGCTCACGCGAATTCTCGCGAGACCGCGGGGGTATGACGCGCAAAGAGAAACTTTAGATATATGAACGATGGCGTTGGATCCTCGTGGGAGTGCAACTATCTTTTAACAAAGTCGAGCAGAGTTCTATGCATACGTCAGGATCCCATGCTGCAAGGATGAAAGAAGACTACATCAGAGTTCTTGCCTGTGGTCCTGATAAGTTGAGGGGTGGCGGCGTCTACAGGGGTGTCACGTGCAATAACCATGCTTTTCAACATCGCTTGACTCCCGATCCATTAAAGTGCGGAAAATACCGCGCTGGGGTCGTTATGAATTCCTTATTATTTTCGCCGAGATCACGCCGCATGTTGATAGGTGTTGGATTTGCCGTTGAGGAAGAAAGGAGGGGAAGAGAGAGAGAGAGAGAGAGAGAGAGAGAGAGAGGGGGGAGGGGGAGAGAATAGAATGGGGGACAGAGGAAGAGAGATAGGGGTTTACAGAAAGAGAGAAAGGATGAGAGAGAGAGAGAGCCAGAGAGAGAGAGAGAGAGAGAGAGAGAGAGAGAGGGGCGAGATATGGGTAGAAATAAAGAGGCAAGAACGGTAGATAAAGAAAAAGAGAGACAACAAGGACATAGAGGAAGGACATGAGTGAAAACGTGGTGAAAAACAAAACTAAGAGAGAAAACAAACAAGAGATAAAACAATTACATACATTGCATCTAAATAAAATAGTCAGACTTAAACAGACAAGAGGGTAGAGGACACATCTAGAGAACATTACCTAGAGGGAGACATCTTTGAACTATTTTTGTGTCGATCCGTATTAGATGCAAATTAATTATCACATGCACTTCTGACATCTGATAGCAGTATGTGGTCCCGGTGTGTATCTGGCATATCAGTGCAGGCAAATATTGAAATAGATATATACCTCCCATCACGCAATATGCCTGACGACAATGCGTGAAGAGACGGCTGTAAGAGTTTCGGATTTCGTCACAAGCTGAGCACGTCATGAACTCATTATGGCTACCAGCCTTCATTTCATGATGGACACAATACATCTCGTTATGACATGAGAACTATGTTTCGCAGCGTGACATCCCGCAGGCCGGAAATCGTGATATATCCCAGGATACCATGGAAATCGTGCTTACGTCACCAACAAGCAGCAGGTCCGGGCAGAATAAAAGAGCGCCCCCTATTGTGAAGCCCTTAAACAGAGAATAATTAAAGTTCTTTGATCGTTGCCACTGGAAATTGGATAAAGACCTAATTATTGTGACTAGAGGCCTAATTGGTTATATAATTACCCAAGTGTTGAAATGTTGTTTAGTTGGTAAGATGAACGCAAGATATAATACGTTTGTAGTCAACACTGTGCGAGTAGACTGTAATATTAGTTACATTGGATTGAAACCTACGTAAAGATGGCTGTTTGTGTATGTCACGAACGTTTATCAGTATATAGTACTGAATGGCCAACGGTGTTTAACTTAATGAATACAATATGTGTTTTGTGACACTAACGCAATGTTTGAAATGGAAGAAGGGGTAATCAAATTAGAGGAGTAATGCTCAAGCTCTCTAGCTTAATTGGCAATTTGTCCTCGCGATGTTTAGTGACGATATGCTTTGATCACTTTCCTAAGCATCTCCAGATGTCTAATAAAATTATACTGCTCAGCTCTTATGGCAACCAATGCATTAATAGTAAGTAATGATATTAATGGGGTGTTAATACAGGCCGTCTAAACTTGTATTTTGTGCACTAACACCTAACATGACTAGAATGTGTATATATTAAGCTGTGATTTATTGTGTTTCTCTATGTCACATATGTATATGACTTCTGTTCTGTTCTGTGTTCTGTCAATGACTAGAAGGATCATTCATGCTCTATGCTTTTATTGGTGAACCTGAAGTATGAAACATGTTGATAAATATTATTTCATATGATTATGTGAAAACATGTATCTCTTTTGTCAAGCAATTCACATTTCTGTACATAGACTTAGTTTTCTGATGTTCAGTGACGGCGGCGTACCATCTGCCGGTGTTAACGTTATGTTCGCATGTGCCTCTTTAAAGAGGCAGGAATATATGCACGGAGCCTAACATCGATAGTGTCTAAAATAATTAGGAATGAAATAGTACGGCATAAATACTCGGCGAAACATAAACATCAGCGGTTTTTTTCCGGATAATGTGTCAAGCAATAAACTCCCTCATTTTACACTTTAAGAAACGAGCATTTACTTGCCATGTGACTGACTAGTGTTGATGTTCTCGAAGCGATCTGCAATACAACTTGTCTTTATTGCCTCCATCTTAATTAACCAGCAGTTAAATTAGTAAACATTCGAGACAAGTGCCAGGTATCCAAACAAACTTCGTGAGTCTTGCATATAGAGAATGCGGAGTCATAGTATTTTGAAGAATTGGTCTAGTCTACAGAACGGCGGCTTTGGGTAAATTATACAATTAGCGATACAGTTGACATGCAATAGAATTAAGTGTGTTCTGTGTATAGCGATAAGGCGGGAAGTATTCCTTCAGGGTAGCAGTTTTAATCACATTAAACAGATTAGGTGTTGATGTATGAGATACGCGCATTCCCGCCATGCTGCTCTATCGCTGGAAGACTCCCAGCCTCGCTATGAGAATCACGTGATGACAGGCTCAAGTACCAACATGGCGGAAGTGTGGAATATATTATCTCCCTTGTTGACAACTGACACGAGTTTCGTGTGTTATTAGTCGCCGATGTCGATAAGGCAACATTCCAGGCTCACTCGAGATAACTCGATAACTTAATTAATTGCTGTCTTCAATACGGAAGCATTTTTTAATTTTTTATTGAAGCTGCTTTTTTAATGCGTATCCAATATTGATCAATAACCTTGGTATAGTATCCATAATGATTGATCAAGAAAACGACAAAGAAATCTTAATTGTATAAAATTACCCAAAAAAATCGTCATTGAAGACAATATATTTGTCATCAGTTACTGAAAACGTATTACGTTTAAACGTAGTCGTGTCAGCGTTATTGCAACATCTGGCGATGACAACAGCGATGTAAGTGGAATGGGCTCGTGTTTAATTGTTTACATATCATGTCCGTCCGTCTCAATAACGCCAACTCTAGAGAAGACGGGCCTGACATCTGTCTGTAAACAAACACTCTAATTGGGGGCTATTATAAACTATCCATATTGTTCCTCCTAGGCTGACCTCGTCTTCGATGTTGATGTAGCAACGGCGTTCGATGATATGATTACCGATGTTCTGACACCTCTACAACAAGAACAAATGAGGACCAGTACACTCCTGTACAAAACAGCGTAGCGCTAACGTAGCACTTCCTCCAACCTTGGTTAGGTTAGAGTTACGACGTTTCATATAGGAGGGCCCAGGTGTTGAACATGGGAAACCAGAAGTAGGAAATACAAAGTCAGGACGTCGAAGGCTGGTATTTTCTGGAAGAGGGTGGAGATCGACTGACATTGGAATAAACGTCATCGGGTCACAGTGTATTTGGTAAATCAGCACCAAATTAGGGAGTGCAATCTCAGTGATACCGCTGATTGTAAGTTGAAGAGTTTTTGTCTCGGATGAAATCCTTTCCAGTAGTCGTGAAACCGACTCCATTGGTCATTGTTGTTTGTTTGGCCGGTCAGTGGTAAGGTCAGAGGGCAATAAGTGAGGATGGCCGAGTGGGGCACCTGTTGACCAGCGGAGGTATTACACTGCTGACCATCTCGTCCCAATCTCAAGCTCCTCCTTAATGAGAACAATTTTAAACAGACCGTCACGAACCGGAGGAAATGTGTTCACTATTACCGTCTACAGACGTCTCAAAGTGTCAGTATGCCCCACAAAATCGCTGCGATAATTATTTTATGACGTGTCTGTGATTGCATTTGAAACTGGCATCTTGAATATTATAACGAATCACTGCCTACTTTCGTTTCTGAGAAAATAATATAATGTGTACAACGGTTTATGAAGTCGATGACGATTCCATTAACACATTATTATTTTAAATTTAAAATAATATATACATGTACTATATATTTCTGTTTCCCCATAAATATTATTTTCCTAACCACTCTTAAGCCAGTCTCATTAAAAACTAACGCTCAAATATTTAGACAGGCGCTATAGTTCCCTCGCGACAGCCTGTCTTAGGAGAAACGAACGTTTAGATATGATTTTAATCATATGACTACCAATAATTATGCATGTACTCCTTTAAATATGAAAAGCAATATAAAGGGAAACATATCATTTTAAAAATACCTAAGGCAAGTTAAAAACCATTATTAAGTGGCACTTCATATTTAAAATACGTTGTTGGATGTAATGCGAACCATATGAACTACATTGTATATCGTTTTCTATTGATCCAACGTGTAAATGCATATTCGAGTACCTTTCGCTGTGCGTATACTATCTTTTACAAGTAGTGGCCAGGCTTGAAGTACATTATAGTACACACTCACATTGCAATAAGAAGCTAGTGTAATAACATGGCATTCATGTCCCAAGGTAAACGCATCTCGGTCCTATCCGGTATACTGTATTCCGGTTCCATGATGGCAAATTAACGCAAAGCTATCATTTGCAAGATTAGTGTCAAAAGATTTAAATTTAATTATGCTATTGTTAGCTTCTCTATTTTATATTACCGGTGCGACCTTAATCCAATTTGTCATCCTGACGGCTAATTTCCTTGAAAATTCATAGCCCCATCAAGCGATAGAAAAACATTGATTCGGGAGTTTAAATATATATAAGATTTCTCATCCAATATTTTCCCAACACTCTAATAATTGACACGACCCGCAACCCGGCATGTCCCGCGAAAGTAACGTGTAATATAATCCGGGAAATACAAACCTGAGAACCGGATCACCTGAACCGGACGGAATCCGCCACCCCTAAGTGATCAACGAGTACTCGGCGACACTTGTTTTGTAAACTACCCCGGGTGGTAAAGCTCTCATTCCGACTACGGTTGTTTTGTTTTGCCGCTATCTTTTGTTGTCTTCACGTTGACGAGGAACACCAATATTTGTAGACAGATTTCATATCACTCGACGTTAATTCTAGGGGCGGGGGAGCGAAGTGACGAGGGTACAGGGGTATCAGCTCGTAATTGATTGCCACAGACTTCTCAATTCCAGGTGTGTATATGGTACCGTGCATACGTATATATGTCTTTTGAACATTTTGACCTGAATCTTGCGAGCCAGCTCGTTATGTACACGTAGACGTAATGCCGGACTATCAGAGATAGACACTACACCGTCATTGATTTGAAAAAGTGTCACAATATAATAATAATATTATTATTATTATTATTATTATTATTACTATTACTATTATTATTATTACTATTATTATTATATTCATAATATATAATAATAACAATGATGCAAAAATAAATAAAAATAATTCTACTACTACAACTACTATTATAATATACAACAACTACTACTACTACTACTACTACTACTACTACTACTACTACTAATACTAATACTAATACTATTATAATAATAATAATAATAATAAAACAATAATAATACAAATTACAACAACAAATAAATTTAACACAAGATATAATGTTCATGTTTTCATCCTCAAAACTATATCTATATGCTGTTCTACAAACGTTTTCGATGCTACGATTAATGTATAGAAACCAAATGCCCACTATCGCTCCAGTACTATTTAAAAAAAAAAGAAATCAATTTATCATATCATTAACATTGTTAATGTTCCATTGGAAAAGATTTGTAAAGTAGTTTCCATTAAACATAATACTTTGATTGTATTATTTTGGTGAATTAATCGTTACCTTAAGGATGCATCTAGTCCATGTGCGTTGCGAAATATCTGTTAATTAATAATGTGTACTGTGCGAATTTTTTAAAGAAAGAAACAAGTTAATGTTTTCGTCCTGGGAACGTTTGCTACTACTACGAACATTATCTTTGCAGCTCAACTATCACTTTAAAAAAATATGTTTTATGGATAATCCTGAACGGATACAGATCAAATAATTTGGAAATGGAAATCCAATACAAACCAGGAATGTATGTACCGCCTATATACTCCTTAATCTGTATAAGGAACGACTTATCATCATTAATCTATACAACCCGATACATTTCACAGATGATTACCTAGTCTATCCCTGTCTCATTTCTTATAGCATAAATTGAAGCAGTATTAGATCTAAATACCCCCTGTGTCAGGCCTTACCGTAATTGTCAAGTAGTTTTGAATATTTGAAATATTTCAGTCATTACGATAAGCCCCGTCCACTAAATAATATGTGTGGGTTTTCATCCACACACGCTAAAATTCGTGTCACGTGGTACTGGTCTGGGTCTCGTTTCACGAAGCTCTCGTATCCTCTCGTATTTATATATCTCATTGCTAGATACAACAGCTTCGAATTGAAAGAAAGCTTCATAAAAGAGTACACTGATCTGCAGATCGTACATACCGTCATGGCTTAAGCTTTATTGCCTTCCTTTTAATCAATATAACTGACAATATCTCTTTAATAAACTATTGTCATCTTATTGTACAATAATAAACATGGTAGGATAACATTTACTGTGTTGGTGGTATGATATAATTTTTGTTATGGATATGGTAGATCTAATGATATCCTAATATCTGGATATAGAGAATATGATCCAATTACATTCGACTTTATATTGGATAAATTTAATTGAGATCGAATTGAGGATGAGGATAAAACACACACACACACACACACACACACACACACACACACTCTCTCTCTCTCTCTCTCTCTCTCTCTCTCACACACACACACACACACACACACATACACACGCGCGCGCGCACATACATACACACACACATACATACATACATCCAGCATAGTAAAAACTATGTTTATGCCATAGTGCGAAGATAAATCTTACGAAATCAAATACAGATATATGCATCATCATGATATAATAATGAATTAATTGCAAAACATTTGCAAATTCATAACTATTTTAATTGCGTTTTCAACCATGGAAACATAAGAACATCGTTGGCATAAAATTGGCATGTTTGCCAATAATATCTATTGTCTACAATGCTATTATATGTATAACTGTTATATACCATGCGCCAAGCATGCCCACCTACACAATTCAAGACTAGTGTGATTGACGAACGCTTGTCGGTAGTACACGGTATGCTTATAAATTATATCACATTTGTGTGCGCACTTGCAAGTATGCCATTTCATCCGCCACCGAAGTGTTTGGTGACAGGTCCTGGAATCCAATCCTCTGCTAGTGGTTTTCTCACGGATGGCGCACTACTGGTAAGGCTAAAGGGCCCTAGAAGTTGTCAAGAAATGGAGATGCGTAGCTCTTTATGTGCTAGATGGAAATTGCCTCCGATTGTTCAAAGCAGTTAGCACAATTAACTCGCACGTATATCGAACTACAGTACAAACACTTACCACGGCGGTTTTACCATTTACATAAGCACCGTTACCAGGAAACGTTTCAGGTTGGTATACCCCCAAGGAAAGGATTATCACAGATTTATTCATATGGCTCGCTCACTATTAAACCTGGATCAACTTGACTATCTACCGTTCAAAAAAATAATACTAAAATCAATTTCAGTTATTGCAAGTTTCATGCTATCTTTACCTTAATATAAACTTCTATTATCATTCTCTAACATTAATTTCCATTGGTAGGTTTACATTTTTTTTATAGCGGTAAGCACGAGTTAATCCAGTCTATACAGTGTACTAGTATTTCTGTACTTATTCAAGCTAACAATTACGTGGATACTATCAAAGTAATTATGTATTCCTTAAAAATAATGGACCTAAAGCCCCCGCAAGACAATTATGATCAGTTAACATCCATTAACATTAATTACCGTTGTTAACTATGGATGACGTAAAATGTAGATGTATGTGTCATTTGTTCCCGTGCAGTACCAGAGATGCTCAGCATATCAGCAATTGTCAGGTCATCAGAGATTGTTATAAATGATAACATATTGTCAGACGATCAGCAATCATCAGACGATCATAGATTGTCCGATAATTAGAGATTGCCAGATAATCAGAGATTATTAGAAGATAACATATTGTCAGGTGACCAGAAATAATCAGACGAACATATACGATCGGATTATGATCACCGTCGGTGGCATGCAGTTCATTCAGCCATGCATTCATTTTTTAAAGCTAGTAAACGTATGTAAATTGCCAACCCATCAAAGATGTTATTTTCGGCGCCAGCGACTGCCAATTTAATAGCATGTAGAGCAACTTGCTGCGGATGCCATGAAGACGTAATTGAGATGTATTCGGCTAATCGAGGCCAAGATGTGAGATAAAGACATATACTGTCGACGTTATGGAGTGGGGCTCTGTTAAATGTCATGCTAATATCTAGTGCTGCTGCTCGACTACTACTTTAATTACCTGTTTTTCAGAGGCGTGTGCAAAAGCGGAACGACTGTTGCATTATGGTATAGAATTTCTAATCAGATCCGGACGATAAATGCAACAGTTGTGGAAGATGTTCGCTTTTTTTTTATTTCTGATCTTCTTATGCGTAGAACAACTCACACTCATTAAAAGCAGAATTGCATGGCATATAAAATCAGTTTCGTTACATTTTATAGCTTACACCCTCATTCAAAAAATTAAATGTTAATTTTCTTATCATGACATCGGCTAATCTTTGTCGGAATAGAGATGTGAAAGCAGCCACTCCGCGGCGAAGAGCATCCCCATGGGAGACAACCGTGTACATATCGGGCCAGCAGCGATTTGCAAATTGATTAGGCTCGGTGCCTGGAACAAGTTATATGGATAGCGACAGGTGAACGAGCCCCGACAATTTCCAACGTCTGTGATTCCGACACGCTTGACTACCCTTTACAAGCAAAGAAACAACACAAAAGTTTCACAAAATTTCTATAATTACTCGCACAGGGAAGGAGGAATGTGAAACGATTTAACTTCACTTGTCTCCAAAGGGAAAGTATTTTAAGGAACAGCTGACATGGAGTGAAATCAACACCGGCACGCCGATATTATTTGATATGAAAAGACCATTCCCATGACGAAAGGGGGCCTGCTTGCACAGACGAATATGCAACGCATCGTTTGCCAATATCGTAAATTCCCTCGCCTAATGTTTCGCTGGGGTATTGAGAATTACACTGGGATCGCCCATAGTTCTACTTGCATGTTTTAAATGGTCTAGACGTGTATTAACGTTTTTCACGTAGACCAATGTGTTCGCATTTCGTGCTGTGAGAATGCATAATGTTTTGTCAACATACATATACAATCAAGCTTAAATTATTCATATAATAGTTGATTTTAGTTGCACACTTGTTCGTTTGTGAACGTAAATATGAAAGGTCATAAGATGTATATCATCTTGAATCGATTCTGCCTGAGATTTTGGGAACATAAATATAAATAACCAACGCGTGCACATACAATATTCATGATACTTAATGCATATTATATATGGTAGATATAACTTATGAAATACTATATGATCACATAGTCATTACGCGCTTTAACAGTAACTTCCAAATAGTGGCATAATTGTCGCATGCATGTTTCACTAAACCGGTAAATACAGCTGTTCAGTCTAGAGGCTATATATTGACCAGATACGTTCGCAAACTTGTAGTGTAGCGTCCTTTTGGTGTTTCGAAAACAAACTCGTATGCTTAAAATAAGAGTCTTAAAACGTAGGTTCTTTAAGATAGCATCTGAGGATAGGAATAAACCAATCAAAGTTATTGTATGCATACATCAGGGACTTAAACTCCCTCGTATAATCCGCTTGACCTATGTCCGAGTGCAGACGGTCAGTAGACCACGACGTGCAACAACAATTCATTGTATAACGTCCATATCTCTCTATCCCCATCACTGGTCGTTACAAGCTTGAAGGAAACACGTCTTCGGTCGTCAGGGCTCATGTAGGAAGAGACTTTGATATGGTACCACAGGAATCTCGGTCAAAGTTATAAAACCATTTAGACGTGAACTCACAAAGTGGTTCGTCAAAGACGGTGAAGATTAAACTGAGCATAACTGGCGGTTGGTGAAGACGTTTTTGAAGGTCAGTTTGGGGGCCTGTGAAGGTGAAGGCCTGTTGGAAGGCTGGAACTCCTTACCTAACACGGTGGACGCCAAGGCAGTGACTACCTCGAAGGTTAGACATTGTGACGGCGTCCCAGACACATCATGAGACTTGGTTTAATGGTCATCTGCACACATTTGCAAGTCCATGGGTGGAACGAGCAGCTACCGAGATAGAAATACACTTCGCAAGCCGGAACAGCATTTTGAAAAAATGTCTGTTTTTTTTTTAGATTGGAGTCCTTTTTTTTTACAGCACAGCCTCGCAATCGACAGTCATGCTGCATCAGCATTAACTTTATTCATTTAAGTCTAACATCCAATACTTTCATGATAATAAATATTAATGCTTCGGCATGACATATGAGGAATCGAAGAAAAATAGATTTGATTATGTAGCATCTAAACCAGCTAAAGGATGCAAGACGTTTTATGAAAGTCTTTATATATACACATTATTAAATATAAATTAAAAAAACATGTGTTTTTATGGTTAACTACATTAACGTATTGCAATTGCAAATATTTAAAATACGCAATATATTCAGCATTACCGTCTATTCAGCACAACAAACACTAGGCCATTGGATCTTGTTTTTCGGAGATAGAAAAAAAATCTAGCTGTCATTTAGATGATTTATAGACACAATAGTTACATCCTTCTCGCATGAGCTTATTTTTATTTCTCAGGTCCTATCCGGGAGTGTTTATACAACATGCAACACTAATTAGCTTTTGAGTGCTGCGAATTATGTTTTTCTGTCATACACGTGAGATCCTTGGATTCATTTGTCCTCCTGATTGGCCTGGAAGTAGAACGATCTATCATTAATAATAACGGCTTGGTGTACTTAGCATCCGCGTCCGAAATTCTGTTCCTCGCTATTAGACATAACACTGAGAGATTGTGGGGCAGAAAAAGAGAGTCTCCTGCTAACGTATGCTACTCTACGTTATGTCATGCACCTAGAATCTTACAATAGAACGACAACGCTATTTGGGGATGCTGAACTAATGCGTTTACGTTAATGTTAGCTACATCCTACCCCACAACATTTGATGGCATATGGTTCACTTATGGCTAGTCGTACTACTACTAGAATGCCGGTATACTCAGATGTCAAATGTATGTAAACCCGTAAACTTGTGTATATTCTTTACAAATAACTACGATATTCATTGGTTTTGAAAAGGTAATATATTAGGGGATCTATTTGCATGCAATTTGTGGAGTTGTCGCTATCACTTAATAGAGTATCGAGAACAATTTGCAGAAAAAAAGCTGTAAGGGAAAGAAAGTACCTACTCACGCCAAGACGAAGAAACAATCTATAGATTATACGCGGAGCTTGTCAGAAGTCTAAAAGCAAAACTTGTTACAAAATTCTAAGAGATCTCCAGGAATGCCCTCTATTCCAAATGCGGTTTCCCTCTCTTTCATTCCGATCCTCTGGAGTTAACCGAAAAGTCTAAATAAATAACCAGTACGGCATTGTTCGTTGCGATCCACTTCTTGTCAATTTTCCGGCGTTGGTCCACGGAATCCGGGGAGTTCCGAGTATGCGCAAGATAATGGAGAAGATCTTGGCTATGGACACACGGACAGATACATCGTCATCCACTCGGAATTAACACATCATACCTCGTTTCGCTTTTGGCAGCAATGGGTAGCTGAAGCTCACCCCGTGACACATCAATTCGTCAAAACATGCCTGGAGAAACGGAAAGAATTTTGCGTAAATTACCCCCGAAAACGCCAAAGTGAATTTGCTATTACGATAACAAGATCATCAACGGGTCTTATAACCTAGCTAATTATCATTTGTTTAAGGATTCCTCCATTACACGGGTCTCACTAATGATCTGATGAACATCTGATATCATACCCCCTATTTGAGACAGACTGACAGGGCACTGCTCCGCACCCCTGAGGATAACCCAGCGGACATTATCCCCACCCCCGTGGAGCTGCCGGTACAGCCTCAACCTAGCTCCCATTTCATCCAGAGAAAAAAGGTCTCTGGTTTGTGTCTTAGGTCCTGTCAGAGGTACGTCCATTTCGTCAGGACGATGGCAGAAGGAATGGCCTTACTAAAAGAATGCCTCTTAGTCTCTTTCAGTATTCCATTGGGAGTCTGGCCAATATCAAACAGCTTTAATGATCGTCAACTTGTGTACAATGGGGTAACTATTACGACCGAGTGTTATGCGAATAGTGTAATAAGCGCTCATGCTTGCGATCTAATTAACTCGTGCTGTTAGTGAAAAGAGGAACTTCGTGGAGCTAAGATGGGACCTATCACGATGAAACCGCACTAATGCCGAGGTGTCTCCTTGGCTTATCTTCTGTTAGGCTGTGTGTCTTCTTCTAACACAATAATGGTGTATCAGAGACACGGGCATACAGAGGTTGCGCTTGAAATGCATGTTATGCATCGAGGATACGCCATTGACATGGATATTTAATTAGGTCACTGTATATTCTATACATAAAGTCGGCATGCAGCTGGTATCTTGTCAATGCCCTCTCAGCCATTCATATACTGAAGCTATATAATAGGATATGCTTGGCCATAAGTCAGGGTTGTACATTATGTGTACCGTTATTAATAAAGACGGCGAATTTATCAAAATAGCATCTTAACTGTACTATACTCAAATACTATACTTAGTATAATATGTGAAGATGTATAGGAACTCATTTATTATGGATTACATTTGGTTCATGTACCATATTCTCCACTGCCTGTAATGTACAGTAGTCATTAACTATTATTGCGAAAGATTTGTCTAATATATTATTTAAAGGATAATTCATCAGACGTGTATGCACATATTAATGTGTTGAACTATTATCTTGCCTTTATAATGCCATAAAGTGAACGTGTTATTTGATTGATATGCTTTGGATTATCTTGAACTTTCTGTCTATGCGCGGAATTGAAGTTGACAGGAGCCATTCGGATGAATAACAGATTCACTACAATGATTAAACATACAGAATTTCGCAAATTCACAAATAAACTACCAAACATCATATCCATTAATATACAGGTACATGCTACATAATGTTCAACTATATATGCACGTTACAATAATTTACCAAGTATGTATGTTAAATGTAGTTTTTTTTATTCGCATTACGTGGGCGGTGTGAACAAAATATAATATAATGGAAGCGTATTAAAGTTATCATCCTATAAACTATTTAAAGTGCAAAATAATCATTAAGTTATTGATATGGATTAAATTCTTCTAAAGCTCTAAATTTATTAAATACTCAGTACAACAGCTGTAGCCTGGTTATTCAAATCTCCCGGAGTCTGTCAATATTACTGTAGATGGCCACGCCGTACGTCACGCTGCCCGCACGTGCGCTGAGCCCGTGGGTGGGGATATAGCCTGTGGGTGTGGGTCACCTGTTGGTACTGTTATATGTCACGTGTCAGAGGGGTTGTGGAGCAAGCTGAGCGGACACTAGGGTATTCCTCGTTCCGACCAATTTCATATTTCTTGCTTATCAACAGTAATTACAGACCTAAAGTATGTGCCACATCAGGATTGTTCATTTAACGGGAACATTAGTGATAGTGTCAGATAAACAGTGTGCCCGACTAGTTATGATTTTTCATCTAAATAAGTTAAATGTAGTGTCGTATAACCAACTGTAAATGTACGAAATGCATGCATGACGAAAATATAGATTTCTGAACACAATTCTCACTTCGAAATGTAATACACGACTAACATGCTATTTCAGGTAATATTCTTATTGAATGGAATATTAAATACAATTTTACAAAATACATTAATTGATTTAATGTCATATATGCCATTTTCATATTGCCTACACAATTGATTAACGTTCTTTGAAAATTAATATTAAAATTGTTATAGCGGTATCGATATATATATATACTTTTCTCTATTGTCTTTAAATATCAGTATAAGCTGTTTCTGCATGTCATTGCATGGCTAATGTATAGAAAATTAAGGATTATTAATTCTTTTGCTAATATAAAATTGAATTAGTCACCATAAAGCCTTGTCATTAACACTCATGTGTAGTAATTAATGCGTACCACAAAAATAAATATCAAAACTAAGAAATAATAATAATAATCTCAACACATTCGTGTTAGTCGGTCAAATTAATTTGACTCCGCTGAGACAAAAATCAATGATTGCAAGGATAACAAGATATATAATAGCCAGTAAGAATAAGTTAATTAAATATTGAAGGAATATATTGAAATGATAATAAAATGTATCGAATCTCGAACACATGTTTGGTGTAGGATTACTTGATATGATGGCACCATATTTCTAACATAATTGTATACATGTAACAGGCAGTCAGGACGGCTAATGACATCTTTAATAATTACAGATAGTTTACAGTGATAAGACTAGCTGAATGGTGGATATGAATATGGTGGATATGAATATGGTGGATGTGAATATGATGGATGAGAGGATGTGGATATAAATATGGCAGATAGGTGGAGTATGAAGAACGTAACTATTTAGACTTTAGACTAAATATATATTTTAAAATATTAAATTATTTTCTGATTAACTTTTATAGTCAATGTTTACTATGTGTATGATCAAACACACACACACACACACACACACACACACACACACACACACACACACACACACACACACACACACACACA
>JAUTBT010006666.1:0-67056 GCA_032361225.1 Lepetodrilus schrolli
GTATCAATCTCATTATCACGTCAACCCACACTCCCCAAGTTTGCCAGAAGATGTGCTTCCTGTGGGAGATTGTATCAGTCTCATTATCACGTCAACCCACACTCCCCAAGTTTGCCAGAAGATGCGCTTCCTGTAGGAGATCGTATCAGTCTCATTATCACGTCAACCCACACTCCTATGAGCACCTATGATTTCTTGTGGGAATGATGCAGACACTTGATTTGAAATATTTGATAGATTAACATTCGTAATCCACCTGTGTTGCTGCTCAACTACATTAGAGGTAATAACCATAAGACATGCAATTATTATGGTAAAAGTTCAGTGTGTGAGTCTCCATTGTACAAAGCCACAATAATGAGCAGACTTTCCAGACTTTGCAATCCATATTCCCAAAATAATCTCATCTTTTGACCACAATGGGATTACTAAAAGTACTCGTGGAATAGATTCGTCGCAAATGGGTGAAAGATTCCCACAGCGACGTTAAACTCCATGATCACTCACTCACGTGGAATAGATGTCAAAACTGTATTGTAGAGTGTTGTAACCATCACATTTGTCTCGTGTTTAACACGATTAGCAGGAGAAATCTAAATTAATGTCACAGGGAATACTTCAACATGTCAGAACCTTTATGGTTCAAATTCTGTCTGCATGTTATGAGTTATCTCCCATGGTTTCTCGTCTACCGCTTTGAACAGAACAATATGTGTTGAAAACGGCTTAACAACTCAATACTCTTGTCTTAAGATAAGCATGCATATGTATTATAATTCAGTTAACAATAACATGTTAAGTGCACTTCCAGTGAAGGAGGGGGGAAAATGAAGAGACCCATAGAGCTATAGTAGAATGTAAAGTATTTATCATCCATCAAGTCACTCCGGTCAGTTTGTTATTTCAGTAATCAGCATCAGTCTTCCTTTAAAAATACTATATTTTCTTTTTCATTATTATTCATGTTTTAGAATTAACATCAAATAAAGGAGCATATTGTTCCTATACGTAAGACTTTTATACAAGGTACACATTATGTGTTCTCGAAAAGTGTGCCACGATGGCACTTTGGTCTATCGTACAACCATATTGCTTTGTGCTATTCCCCTAGTGGTGACAAGTAACTGGAACTACAGGCTGTTGTTCTCTTGTACCACTGGTTGAATTGCATTGCCGCTGACATTTCCATAAATTCTCTTGATATGTGACTACAATCATTGCAGCCTATTTTGCGATGAAGGACGTATTTGGGTTCCTTTGATCGATATTGAACCTTCCATTCTGTATGATTACTGGTCAACTTTATTAGACAATGGGAAGCTAAGAACATTCAAAGCCTGAATGTACATTAACACATATTCGTTTTCCCCATGGAGGCCATAAGAACCAGCCATTACAGCAGATTGCTGCTTTGCGGTCCACAAATTGGACCATTACAGATTGTGTCACGAAAATTTGTAATCACTGCCCAATGTCGAGCAAATTCATCATGAATAAGATGGCAATCAATGCAGAAATTTGTATCTGAATTCTGTACATTCATATCGGACGCTTTTTCACTTTAAACCCACTGCGCTGGCCGGCATGAATTATTAGATATTGCCGTTCTTGGTTACGAGCTCGGCAGGTTCCATTAGCACCACATTCTATGAGCACTGGAGATGTAAGAGGTGACCAGGGCAGCATGAGTGTACCAACGACAGCAAATAAGGTCACATCTGGGTGTTTTATGAAAGCTGTGGTGGCCATTGGATCTGTGCAAGTCATGACATTGTAGTGATAGATTTCCCTTGCACATCCTGTCCATTGCCTGCAGTGAACCAGTTATCTGCAGAGTATGCCAGATTCTGAGGAAGATATGTCCTGGAAAAGTAAGATATGTCCTGGAAATGCCTTGTTAAGTTTCAGGAGTAACACCAGGTTCGTAGCACAGGGCGGATGTTAATTATGATGAGACATTATGAGAAGTAGGTGAATTAAAGACCTCGGGGCATGTCTCGGAATACATCTGCCTGTCTCGGAATATCGGCTCATTTTCCCCAGTTATGTTTGCCTGATTCAGCAGTGTTATAGGTTTGATTGTAATGGCTTACAAGATGTGTCATGTAGACTCAAAATTAGTTGGTTCGGCAATAATGTCTTAAAATCTATCCTTACATCATTTCCAGATTATCCTTCACCTGGAACAGACAGATCTTGTAGAATACTAGTGATTAGAGGACATATTTTCTGAGAACTTAGTTACAGTTCAGCAAGGAAAAGCAGATGATAATATTATCATATTGCCAATTGTTATAAATTGCAAATTTTGATTGGGTGCATTGAAGTTAGACCTTTAATTTATTACAGCCATCATTAGACAATTGTATCATGGACCTGTTGTCAGGAATTAAATCTGAGCAAAGCCCAATGACTTCTGTGTGCATATTGTCAGAACATGTCTTGTTTAGTTTTGTACTACAATGTCATCATGATATATTTTGGGGCAGGATGCACATTTGTGAGTTTAAACTGGTTATTTGCAAATGGCTGATATCATATTTCAAATATTGTGGAAAGAGCATCATAAGTACAGGTTACATGAATGAGCGATTAGTGATGTTAAACTAGTATATTATGCAAGAACACTGTAATATCTCGTAAGTGGAGCAATTTTGTGTGTGTTTAATGTGAGGTGACCCTGATGTGTTTCAACCTTGAGCAATACCTGGCGATGTTGGGAGTGCACTATCTTTGATTTATTGTTTAATCTGTGAAATCCCATAACTAGGCCTATGCCAATAATAGCAGGGAACCTCGGAGGAAGCATGGGATAATTATCCCCATGACAGGCACAAACTGGTAGCAGCTTTCTTGACCGGCATCTGGCACAACCTCCCACCTAATACCAGGAACCCTATGTACACATCACCCATGAGACTGACACTCAAGTAGCTGCTATAATGTAGGATCCAAGTAAATACCCAGTCCGTGTTACCAGTCCAGCCCCAGCTACCTTCATGTGTATGTAAAACATTACTAACCACATAGAAGACCATTATGCATGGCAGGAGCTAAACTAGGAGTCATTAGTTACGGCACCAATTGCCCAGATAAGCCAACAACAGGTCCTCAGTGTCATGGAACACAGGGCAGCCATCACTTCCAACCCACTTCAAGTCATCGGCATAGATTTCTTTCTGTGTCCATACCTGCTTGGAAGTATATTGGACATGTTCCGTTTCCTTCTGCGTTTGCCTGCACTATCTGTGAATGGCTGACTCTCTGACCAGGTCTGCTCTGGTGGCTGGGATTATGACGGCCATACATCCGGAGTTGTAGTACACTGTACATTTATATCTATTGTTTGGTCTGCACCAGTGAGTCATGCCTCTTACAGTAACATCTAATTGTAGCAGGTGTCCTCCCACACAAATTCAATCACAATCGGGAAAATGCTAGAACCCTTAGAACTGATCATTTCCTGGTGCAACTCCTACATTGATGTGTGTATGCTATTCCATAGCCTTATGAGAGTTCCTGTTAATATGGCCAGAGAAGTTGCAAGTTTATGAACCTGCAAAACTATGAAAATGTACAAGAACTGACTTAGCAAACATGATGATGATGAGATTGTGATGGTGTACATGCACATGTACTTGTTGAGGCGTGGTACTTGATTTGGCATGTATTGTAGTATTACTATTAATCTGATTTGATGAAAATATTTATAAAACTAATTAACAAATCAGAAGAGATTTTGGAGGAGATCATGCAGAAAGTCCATATTATTTAGATTCAATGACATGCTACCTATCTCTTCACTGCAGGAAGTTACACCTCAATGACCTCACGCCTTCCAGGAAATCGGTTTCTTTTAATATCACATGGGACACCCACCGATATTGGCCAGAACCACGACAGCTATTAACATTATCTCATCCCATAGGAAATTGTCCAAGACTCCCATCTGACTTCCTAGAAGGCCATTGGTTTATATCCCAGTTCAGGTGTCTCTAGAAAATATTTTATTTGTTATAACCCTGCTCGTTCTGATGGAGTCTTGTGTTGTAATTACACTACTATTAGGGCAGGTGGTAGCACAGTGGTAGAACGTTGGACTTTGGAGCCAAAGGTTCCAGGTTCAAATCTCGTCCCAGGGAGCCCGGCATCAATGTTCGCGAAAGTTACATTTCTGACATGATAATAATAGGATGGCAATGCAGTTATCATCCTTGGTCTTGTCAGTACCGGCCGGTGCTCACAGGTTTACTGCAACATTCAGCGCTACAGATGTTGTGAGTTTCCTCCTGTCCTAAACTGACAAGCCGTGATATAAGTGAAAGAATCCTGAAAGCAGCTCTAAACCCCAAACGTAAAAATGTAAAATAAAAAAAAAAATCCTATGCATATGAGCAAGGTTTTACCCTCCTAGGTGAAGCAACTTACCAATGACGGTTTAACTCTCAAAGGTGAAGCATAAATATCGGAGGATGCAAAACAAATGAAGCATTCATAAAATCTTCATATTTTCTGCAAAGAAATCTTTTCATGAACAGTTAATGATATGGAACACGCATGCTTACTGTATTATATTATAAAAGAAGATATTGCAATCCATGTAGTACAATGCATCTTGCTCAATAATATAGATTGAGGAGTGAAGCTGATGAGTGAGTGATTTATGCTGTCATTGTTGATATGACATTTCTAACATTTATTGATTTAATGCTAGGTGCATTAAGGCACAAGTTTTGATTTATTCGTCAACAGTAATGATCATTGTGCTTCCAAATTTATTGATGATTTTAGAAATGCACGTGCTCCAGATACTTCGAGAACAAGAACCGTTATTATTCTTTATTTTTCTCTCAAATTCACAATAGTTGAGATACTTAGTAACTAACATATCGAAAGGCCTTGAAATGGCTGAAGGTCACAGGTCATTCAGAGACTACTTTATTTTTAACAGTCCTGTTTGTCATGTGCAGGTCTTCTCGAGAACTATTCTCTAGGCTACGAATCTCATATAGGAGTATTATAGTCTCGCACGCTATGTCACGATTATTCCATGATTTGAGGTAAGTAGGTCAAAGATCAAGGTAATCCAGATTATCTACTGCAATGTTGTCGACTGAGTTGTGGAGATGAAGATAAAGATGACATCTGTCTGCTTCCTACAATGCTTCGTCTTTATACAGGCATGGCAATTTTCTGTGGATTCATGGAAATCCGCTGGGTTTCTTTGTCCATGGGTTGATGTATTTGCACTGGAGTTCCCAGACCCCAGGCTTACTTTCCACTGAAATCACAATTGTCCATTGCCACGCCTGTGTATAGGATAGTCCCACTCTTGACATAGCCTCTGCTCTGTGAGTGGCCAGTTGTCAATGTAAATTGTATTTCTGTTTCAGCTGCCAAAAATGTCATCACTCAGTTTCCTGGTATGACCATTTTCACCTCCGAAGTTCATCCTGTAGCACCAAACCATTTTGGACAGAAATATTTTGGCACAGAATGAAAATTGAAAAAGCATAGGTACTCATGACATATGTATATCTCGGGGCTTTGGAATACAAGACACATATGGCATTGCCAGTGGACCAGTGATCAAATGGACCAGCCTATATTTGTACAGAGATTCCCCATGATGTATTTGTTCCCGTTCATTTTAAGATATAACAAACTTAAAAGCTTGTGTGTTGAATATCTCCTATCTCAATAATTGCTATTTCAAAAAGAATTGGGCAAAATCTAGTTTTATCATAATAGACTTATCCAAGCTTAAGTTTATTACCATATAAAGAGCTAGAATATTTTCTGAAATTACAAATATAAAGGATAATGTATATGGTAGTAATTATGCCATTGTGGTTCATGAATGGATATCTCTGGCTAAAGTTTACTACCATAAATGCTAGAAAAAATTTGTTCAGTACAACTGTGGTACAAGAATGGGTGCGTCTATAGTGAAGTGTGTGTGTGTGTGTGTGTGTGTGTGTGGGCTTAATTTTGCTTTATATCCTAAGTTCTAAGCTATCATTAGTTGCCATGCATACAATTAGGTCTCAATTTATCATAGAGAATTCTGTTCCTGCATCCATGACCTTGTGTCATATGCAAACATAATTGTTCACATTTTATCATTTCTATAATGTATTAGTATTCATTTTATTCCCCGTCACGTATGGGCAAAAGATTCCCGCTAGTGTTGTAAAAGAATAATTCACTCACTCACTTATTTATTCCCCTGTGGCTCAAACTGCCGGCATTCTTTTGCATTCAGGAGGCCTATTGTGGAATTGTTCTTGAGATGTAACATTTTCTTAGCCCTACTATACGAGTCTTTAAGATTGTTGTACGATCGTAAGAATGTTTTGAGAATAGCCCCCTGCTGTCCAACTGAAAGATATTGTCACAATGATTGTTTTGTTATGTTTAATACGGGCAAAATTTCTTGTAGCAATGCTATGCCCTTGCCACATTTAATTTAATTTGTTTTCCCCCCCTATGTAATACTTATTTCATGCTTTATATTATTTTTCCATCTCAGCATTGTTTTCTAGATTGGGAAACGATTGCATTCATCACATATATGAGACGTGGATGGATATGATCCCTCCTAACACCCATCCATATTTGTTCATCTTTTTTTAAGGCAATGATTGCATTAGTTTATGTTTACATTCTCAATCTGTTTTTGTTTTCTGTTTTTGTTTTCTCTGAATCCCACAGTGATGTTAGTAACGGTATCAAATAAATCTATTTTTTTCTGAAAATTTCGCGTGTGGGTGGAAATTAGATTCCAGCAGTAATGTTAGCATCAAATCAGCAACTTCTAAAATTGGAGGGTATTTCATCGTCAGTGCCAGCAATGGTCTTCATTTAGCAGTATGGTAATCAATGGTGGTTTCATTACAACCAAATTTGCAATATCATTCTCATTGGATCAAACGTCGTAAGCAGATTCCACTGAATACTTGTATACTTATATACTTGTATACTAGCAATGTTATTTTGTTTTTAATGTCTACTGGAATAGTTTCTTTGAGAATGAGGTAATTTCTTTTCCTTTCAGACAAGGTATGGATATAGTGCTCGATTGCTTTTTGGAAGTTACGATTATTTTGTTATCTATTTTGTTATGGTTATGTGTAAAATGAGGACTGGGTGATGGAACTGGGAACATTAGGTGCTGTTTTTACATTCAAGTTATTTCTCATCAGTTGTAGTCCTTGTAAAGTTTTATGAGACATTTTCTTTGGGTTTTCCTTCATCCAAAATGTGTAATAAAAACTGCCCATTGACTGCAAATTATTATTTTTTTAAAAGAATCGTTTCCAACTTCTGAGTATCACTGTTTTGTTGATGATGGATTTTGTCCATACCTGGTGTATGTTTGAACAAACCGGCATGATCAGAATACCGTAACTAACCTATGTTTCATGATTAGGATATCGTAACTGACCTAGTTTCACAAAAGGGTCATACTATAGTCCGGGCCTAAATCACGGCATACCATCACACTTTTACTATAACAGGAAATGATGTAAATGTTGATTTAGGCCTGGACTACCAGTACAACCTTTTCTTGAAACATATTCTGTACACCATGTACACTGGGTTGTCTCCCTTACCTTGCTGTCAATGGGCAGTGTTGTTGGTTGTAATGCATTTACATTGAGTTAGCGAAGTAGATTTTTTTAACCTAGAATCTTTTCAGCAAAGAAGATACGTTTGCAATTTAGGATGCTGCTGTTTTGTATCAGTAGTGATGCACTACTGTCATCAAATTGCTGCAATAGATGCCCCTGTAGTAAATGTGATCCATAGATTCTTGTCTGTGCTTCATGAAGTGGTTGTCCTGTAATCTGGCTGTAAATTAGCGCTCAAAAGTGGGTCAAATTCTATTTTTAGACATATCCGGTTTAATTATTCTGGTGATAGCCTACACGGTGACATGTGCGTAGCTGTTGTTGTATTTACATACCTTACGCTGTATCCCGATCTATAACGTGTGGACCATCCTGAACAACACGATTCATCTCTGAATCAGAAATTTAAGAACACGATTCGTATTAACGGCGTATTAAGATTTTATCTGGAGTTTAATCAACCCAAGGCCTAGTACTCGTGTTACTTGTGTTTGCCTATCACCGGAACTTGGAAGATTCTGGTAAATATAAAAATAGATCTGGCCTACTTACGGGTCCAATAGATGCCCCTGTAGTAAATGTCATTCATTGATTCTTGCCTGTGCTTCATGAAGTGGTTGTACTGTAGTTGGCTGTAAATCAGGCTGTAAATCAGGCTGTATGACATGTTTAAATATTATAGCAGGAAATTAAGTAAGCCTTGATTTACGAGTTGTCGCATATGGGTTAAATATTCCCGCTGCGACGTAAAGCATCAATTCATCATCACCTTGATTTACGCTGGCACTACAGTACGACACTTTCATGAAACACTTGATAATTATTGTTTGAATTCTGAAACTGTTGACCAATTTGGATAGATTTAAAATTATATTTATCCATATTGACTACGTTTAACGTTAAATACATACTAGTTTTGAATCGTGTTAAACAAGAACAAGGATGCCAATAAGATGTCCTAGTTTAGTTGAGGTGGTAATTAATTCCAAATAATGAAATATTCAAATCAATAAATCCAGATATTGACAATTCTAATATGACTTGTATGAATAACCTACATTGATTGGTCAAGATATGACATGCCCACAAAATCGGGTACCATTAATTCACGCATAAAAAACTGCTGATTTTACATGTATTACATCAAAATACATTCCGGTGGAATTTGATAGTTTTTGTAGTTATGTTAGAATGGGGATAAAGGCACTACTTCTAAATTGACTTGAACACCAAAAACTTTATCCCCTAAATAAAATTCTTTGTGGATTTGTAAACAGTTTTATAATTCGAACCAAACTTCATCAGAGGCAGTAAGTTGCACTAGATCGATCTAGTCCTTGTCAAAGACTTTGAATACAATTATTTTTTAATTTTCTTTTGTCATCTAAAATTATATTTTTTGAATTCATTTTTGGAAATGTTTACTTTAAAAAATGCGGAATCTAAACAAATAACATTTAAATTACAAAAATATTTGTCTTTGACAAGGACTACCTCTGCCAGGATTGCATTACCGGTAGTTGCACAGATAAATGGTTCATGTGTGACATTTTTACATATCTTTAATTTTAGACTTTTATCATGTTGGGGAGTCTACCTCTTATCACCAAGGGTGCCACTAGCAGGTTTCAAGGCGTGCCAACATTGTGAAGTCTTTACAATCATGATGTATGATGCCATTCATTGATGTTCAAATGGAGGTTACCATGGTTACCATGGTACGACTAGTAATGCATTGCTGCTATAGGTTCTGGTGTAATAGCCTTGCTTATTTGCCAGCAGCATCTGAGGGTATTGGGACTGCTTGGATAATACCTGCAATATGAAGCATTTGTATACCAGAACTACATAGAAATTGTGCATGCTTGGAAATGAAATATAGCCAGGATGCATTCTACAACTGCAAATAGTCGAGAAGTCTCGTGGAAGCTTGTGAACACTCAAGAGTCTAGCGAGCAACAAACTAAACGGTGTTCAATATCAGCAAAACACTCCTCACAAAGCTTTCTTGACCATTTTACGTTGTTGAATGCATCCCCCAATTGCTTAGTCATCGTATCTATATTGTTATGCCTTCTATTTGTATATATAATTTAAAATCAAATATTCTTCTGTTGAATATTTATGGATATTTGAAAAATAGTCATGTTTGCATTTACTGAATTAATTTACTTAATTTTCAAACTGTGATTTAATGTTTTGTCGATTTGTTAATTGTCAGCATTTATCTGAATGTCCAATGCAGGTTTTACAGGAATCCTTTCTGGTCAACAGCTGCCAGGTTTCCTAATCTTAGGGCCAGATCTCATCTCAATGTGGGTACATGCGTGCATTACAAACATGTCCATTCTTCATTGTTCTCGTTGGTGAATGGTGAGGTACCATTCTGCATTGTTCTCGTTGGTGAATGGTGAGGTACATCATCAAAATGTATATATTTTGCCAAATAAATGTAATGAAAAGTAACATGTTCATTGTTGAATTTCGGAAGTTGTAAAGTTGACATGCTGTTGAGTGTATGGTTTCTGATACGTGAAAATTTTACGAAATCAACAATTTCCCCCATTCAATACATATAAAAGAAATATAAAAAGACGGTCTACATACAGTGATTGTAGAACACAGATGATTTATGGAACCTTTCGAGTATAATTTCATGGTCAATCAAATTTTGCATGGGGATTTGTGAACAAAGAGTTTCACAACCTCAGGATATGGACTATCGTCCCAATAATAAATTTATTCAACTAAATTGTTTTGACTTAAAATGCATTATAACACTATTACAAGCATCTGCAGCACCATAGAAGATCATATTAGTGAATGTCTGAGCTTGAAGACCAGTTGTGACGAGATGATCATTTTCGACATGTATCGGTGAGATACTTGACACTGGGTAGGTGTACATCGGTGTCTGAAAGGTTACTGTGAAATTGAGAAAGAACAAAACACTTGACATGTAGCATAAAATGGTTTATGGAATTGGTATGAATCTTAACACTGTAATAACAGCTCTATGCAAAATGCACACACCTAACTTGGACTTGAGTGGAAATAGCAATGTTTAAATACACCCGGAGACTGCAATGTTTCAATGCATATAAAGATTGCAATGTTTCTCTTCACCTGGATATTGCAATGCTTCAATGCATATGAAGATTGAAATGTTTCAATTCACCTGGAAATTGCAATGCTTCATAAGCATTGCAATCATTCAATGCAGCTAGAAATTGCAATGTTCCAATCCATCTGAAGATTGCAATCTTCATATGCATTGAAACAGTGCAATGATTCAATTCACTTGGCGATTTCGATGTACACACTGGTAGTGGGAGTCAAGAACTCTACACTGGAACTTGACCACTCAAATCAAACACCTACTTCAATAGCAACAGGTGTGTTCTCACCAATTGCTGCTAGTGTGGTCACACTGATATACACACACATAAACAAGGGCATGTTGCCAAACATAGCACCACTAACATCTGAAGAGAGTAAAGCACATGAATGTAAACACACCAGATTACAATAGATGACCATCGGTTAATATTTCTGAAAAGTATGATAATACAAATAATTTAAAGACCAATCAACAACTAGAGATGCTAAAGCAATGCCCTTGAAATTGTTGGCAACCCTGTATCGTATGTCCATACAGAACGCGTCAACTGTACACAGACAGGAAAATTAGGCAGCATTAACGAGAGATGTCCAAGTACTGTTCATACAATTATAGATTACCATAGTCGTGGATTATATTCTGTTTGTAGAAACATCGCCATCTTGTACCATTTAACTCTCTCCATGCTGTAGGCAACAGGAGATGCCCTAGACAGCAGTACCTGTGTCTAATCCAGCAGGGAGAGGGTTAAACCCTTCAAACTGGCAGTGGAAATTCAAATGTGTCAAATGTCCAGTATTTAAATTTGATACCGAGATCTAATCAGTATGATGTACATGAATACAATGACTACATCTGGATATCTTTGGGGGTGGATTACCCTGATTGTCAACATGTAGGGTATGACCAACACAGTGGATGACCAACACAGGATGACCAACACAGGAGATGACCATCAACCGATTTGAAATATACGTTGCATTACATAGACTATTTAACAGCTGTTAACCTTTTCTTATTTACGGACATAAATTAAGTACATATCAAAATATTTACAATACGTCAGGATATCAGAAATACAAACAATGTATGTAGCTGTTTGAACATAACACTTGTTTATACAACTCAAATATATCAATTTTCAGGTAACATGAAAAATAATGTATTTGGGTTCTTAATAGGACTAGGTCAGCCATTTAAAATTTATCAACAACAATACTGTTTTAAATTACATAGGTTTGTACATGCATATTGTTTTCTATGGTTGAAAGCAGCAAAACAAACATTAACTTATTAAATTTACAATCACAACCTTCACATACCGTAACATAAAACTACTCTCATCAAGAAACATCAGCTAACAAGCAAA
The DNA here is from genome assembly GCA_032361225.1 of Lepetodrilus schrolli. Classification (NCBI taxonomy): domain Eukaryota; kingdom Metazoa; phylum Mollusca; class Gastropoda; order Lepetellida; family Lepetodrilidae; genus Lepetodrilus; species Lepetodrilus schrolli. The sequence goes on from JAUTBT010006666.1 coordinate 12,125, forward strand.
GTAAAAGAGAACCAGATTTGTCAGAACTAAAACCTGAATGTCCCTGAATAGTGATTTTTGTTGTTCTGCTCCTGTTATGGTAGTAAAAATAGGTTTTAAACAATATATTAATATCTTATCGATATCAAACATTCGTATCACATGTACAACCAAACAACCAATGACTACGCAGTACATTGAGGTCATCACAGGGGGGCAAGTGCATTGGCTAATGCATATGCAAATTTATACATTTCTATCACAATGTACCTTAATACATGTCAACAGTAATGGACATTCAAGATCTTCATTATTAACATGATTAACAACTTCTTAAAACATTCTAATTAGCAATTTTGACGATACTCATCAATCAAAACAATTATAAATCAACAGGTTATATATTTAATTTATTTTAAAATTAACTTTTAAAAAACTAAATCTAAATTAATTTTGTCCAAATAAATTTTCAATCAAATAAGCAAACATTGGCCATATAAAACATTATAAAAAAACTTAACAGCTACATACAACTTTTAATGCAACAGAGCTCCTACATATCGCACTTCATTGTTGATATGAATCCATCAAACCTAAACCATTTTACAACTTCAATTCAAATTGACTCAACTACAAGTAATAGTATTACAAAGCATAGCAGGAAATGAATACCAAGAGAACTTAATACACTTATTATTGTTGTGGCTAAATATAAACCAACAAGAAAGTTATTGCATAGGGAAGTTAGATCTGTTCGTGATAGGAAAATATACATTTCATGAGCATAATAGTGGTACTGCACTGGGTCCAGTTGCACGACACTACAATAGTTGTAAGCCCAATTGTTGAGTCTTCTACACTTGGAATTGGGTTGCACAAAGCTCTTGTAGGCTATCTGAATAAGACATCGCTACAACTATTATAACAGTTGCATGTCCCTACAACTATTTTAGTCTACAAGAGTGTCGTGCAACAGGGCCCTGGTAACAAAGAATAGCCTGTAGTAATATAACATGGTATAATATTGCCAATACTGCTAATATTGCCAGTCAAAGCAGGTTTAAATTGCACTATAGCAATAGTAATAGTAATAAAACGACAAGACTAACAACGATGACATCATAGTATACAAAATTAAAATAATAAATTTACTTTTTAATAATAGATAAATCGGTGGTACTTGACGTAATTACATTTGATGTTATTCCTAATTTTCTATTAGTAATTGTGGTCCAAAGTATAGATTGCACTATTTATGAGTAAAGATATTGTAAAATTGCTTTACACTTGTTAGTTTAAGAATAGGTTGTTTCACTATTCCAGTAATAATAACAGACAAGCTCAGCAGTGGAAACTAACTCAACAGGTATATGTACAAACAGATGGGACCAGACTGGCCACTCAATATTGCTAAGTGAAACGGTGCAAACCTGTTAACATAATTTTCAGCGATCTCCCAGAGAAGTATCTGCAGAAAGTTTGCTTCTGGAATGAACAGCGACACCTTCTTATTCTTATTCATTTGTAAATATAATCAATTAACCTAATTCACTTTTAATGTATCGTCTGAACACTCTCCATGCTGAAGGCAACCAGAGATGCCCTAAAGAGCTGTATCTGTGCCAAATCCAGCAGGATTGGTACATTCAGAACATACTCACATGACCAATGGATCCTGTTGCTCAATGCAAACTGAAAATACCTTAGGTAACACTAGAGACCACATTTGTTAGTGAATGTTTGGTCAGATATTTTTCGACCAGCAATCAGTTCCAAGGCATGCATTAATGATCATGTGTGTTTTCTCTAGAAAGTAATATGCTGTTCTTATGAAGATACTTCAAACCATAATATATGTACCCCTAAACACACCATCTCAAGACAAGGGAACGAATTGGCTGGTGTACATAATCCATTCATTGTGAGAGGCCATTCATCCACAGACAAACTTCACAAGTTTTCATAACTCTTCTACAATAAAACAGATTTGCTAATTTGCTCACACATACACAAAAAAATCTAAAACATTCCAAGGTAAGATATTTGTTATTCTATCACGAATAAAGTCCTTCTTGTTTTCTATTAAATCACAGTGCCCAAGGTGAAGGTCATGAAGTAGCCGTTTCAGGTTGTAAAGGTTTGTAGTTTCCAAGAGTATTTCAATCTTCTAAGTTGTGATGGCGAGCACCTGTTTGGGGAAAATAAAGAGAATATGTCACGTACCATGAATGTCACGTACCATGAATGTCACGTACCATGGTTACAAAACATTTTGAAATTATTTTAACAGCTACACACATGCTCTGTCATACCTCAAAGAATGGAATCATAAAATGGTGAGTGAGTGAATTATTACTTTACATTGCAGTGGGAATCTTTCACCCATAGTAATGATTAATATTTAATAATACTGTAGATGGCTTAAAATGAAGAAGAAAAAACAGCACTAAAAACATAACAGAAAAGTTTTATTTAAATCAAAAATTATAAAAAATGTAAATGTTGGAATGTGAACCGTGCTAAATTGTTAATATTGTTCCTTATTAACATGTTCAACTCCTTATCATCATATAATAGACATACTTACAAATCTGAAGCTAATGGGTTTCAGCAGATGATGCACCCTGTAAGAAATGAACACGGGAAATTAGAAAATATTTCTTTCTATTGTTTCTTTTTTTGTTTGTTTCTTTTTTGTTTCTTTTTGTTTAATTGGGGTTTAGAGATGCTTTCAAGATTCTTTCACTTATATCACGGCTTGTCAGTTTAGGGCAGGAGGAAACCTGCAACACCCGTAGCACCGATTGTTGTGTAGCAGGGTTGGAATTTTAGTATTTGCTTTGTATTTCATCTAACATATATCTTTATTTTTAGTAATTCAGTAGACGCTTGTTTATATAGTATTACAATTATTAGTCGTCCTCTACTAGTATAGTATTTGCGCGCGAAGCACTTGCTAATGTAACTGCACGCACAACGCACACAGAAACACTACCACAAGGATAGTTCCGAGGTTTGTAATTCTACTTTTATTGGTATTGTTAGTGCAATGGTAATTAGATATAAACATATACTATATAAATAAATAATGCATTAAATTACTAAAAATAAAGATATATGTTAGATGAAATACAAAGCAAATACTAAAATACCAACCCTGCTACAGTTGCAGTAAACCTGCGAGCACAAGCTGGTACTGACAAGACCAAGGATGATAACTGCATTGCCATTCTACAGACATCGCAGCCTTTCAATATCGCGTCAGAAAGAACTCTTTCGCGAACATTGATGCCAAGCCCCTGAGGCGGGATTTGAACCTGGAGCCTTTGGCTCCGAAGTCCAACATTCTACCACCTGCCCTCACATAATGTCTTAAACACGGATCAACAAAATCATAATACTAGTAAATTATATATAATATGAGAAATATGAAGCTATAATGGCTATAAGAAAATTTGCATAATACGTTTAGATAAAAAAAATAATAATACAATGATATTGGCTAGTATCAATTAAATTATCATTTAATAGTACATGTATTAATAAAAGTGTCATTTTCATGCCAGAATGTTCGAAAGAAATCATTGACAATGAACAGATAATCTTGTTAATTTACTAATTACAGTATTGTTAACAATGCTCTACTACCTACTATTTGATTAAGCTTGCAAGCTATCTAACCTTTAAAAATTATTACTGAGAATTTTGTAATGGGATATAAAGTAATCAAAGATGTTGGAGAAAGTCTAACCAGGGGCCCGTTGCTCAGAATAGTTGTAGCTACAATTCATTGCAAGTCAATTTTTTGGAACCCGCTACAAATGTAAGTCTGGTTGTACGAACCACTTTTATAGCTACAATAGTTTTAGCTAATCATATTTTCAAGTATATTAGCGATAAAAGTGTATTATGCAATGGACTTACACTTGTAGCGGGTTCCGAAATTTTGACTTACACTCAATTGTAGCTACAACTGTTCTGTGCAACAGGCTCCTGAACTAATTAACAAACTCATCGGAATAAAATGTAAGAATATTTATTCACACCACAAGGAAGTCGCTATTGTTAATTGTAGACCTCCACATAATTGTACAGACCTCCACATAATCAAACAACACACAAACTATGCTGCAAACACTTAATGATGTATGCCATGTTTAAATATTAGCCCACTCACAGCAAGTCAAGACTGTAATGGAAAATGCATGCTGAAAGTGATGAAAATATTGATTTAACATTTCAGAAGAAAATAACGCGTCCTCGTTCCAGGCTTTCAATATTGACCTTTAATGTGGCGTTCCAGCTATCACCAAACATACTGGTTGTATTAGTATCAGTTGACCAGTGCTTATTGAGTGGTTGAGGTGAAGCACCAATAACAACATCTAGACATTTATTTGCAAAGATTGATCAAACTATCGCATAACACCGATACGAGAACATTTCACACCCTTATGTGATTATATTATTGAAAAATATATCCAACACAAATCATTATAAATAGATTTTTTATCTCAGCATAAATATTAGATATATAAATGATGCCAATCAGACTACATGAAAAGTAAATATTCTACTCTTTGTAAATATCGCCAATCTATTTTCAATAACATGTCCCACACCAAACAGCACAAATTACTGTGAAAATAGAGTTCCCGATGAATAAATAGTAGAAGCTTATTAATTGATCATTTCAGACTAACTGACACATTGAAATATAGAAGGTGGTTTAACGATCTCGGAACTAAAGTCACTTGATATGCATAGTCCTTGAATGTAAGGTCGACCAGAGTTGTAAATGCTCAATTAATAATTTAACGTGTAAACTGGAACGGAAATATTTATAGCAGTGCAATTAGAAACAGTGTCCACTGACTTGTAAAATGAAACTACAGATTCCAATCCAAAATCCATATTTCTGTATTTTTAAAAATACTTCAAGTATTCCCAACTGCACTGCAGAATTAATTCAAACCAAAATTCACATACAATGCAACAAAACTATTATATATGAAAACTATGAATTATGAAATCTGAAAGCAGAGTTGGTTATTGAACAACAGATTGCAATAATGGATTACTAGTATAATGCTATTTGCACTAGGACTCTCATATTTACATAATGGGTGGCCAGAACAGTTATTTGTTTAATCAATAAATGACTGATATGTACTTTGACATTTTGTATTCAGTATGAGAAGACATTTCAATATTGTTGCTACCTTTTTGAATAATTACAGAAAGGATATAAAAGACATATACCAATTAAATAAGTTTAAAGTGATCAATTGTTTTATGACGAAAAGTGCACTTAAAGCATATTTATAATTTATATTGATCAATTGTTTTATGACGAAATTTGCACTTAAAGCATATTTATAATTTATATTGATCAATTGACCACAGTGACCAGTAACCACCTTAATTGATAAATCACTCCAGCACTCTGTTAGCATGGTTAGGGTACATGCTTTTTCATGTTAAAATTAAATCTGGGTTAGCTAGAGACTACAATGGTGTTAGCAAAGCGTAATTTGAAATGGCATAAAACGCAAACATTAGACAAACTACAGTAACTTATAGCAGTGCTGGTCTTACACAAATCTCTTCAGGAATCCTCTAGACGATCTGGTGTTCCTTAGTCACCCTAAACAACATGCATAGTTAGTACATATCTTGATATTTTAAATTAAAATTAAAATTTGATTATCATTTCATATTATACTAGCGTGCCCTTGGTCTTATACAAAATAATCAATTCTGATAGAAATTAAAATTTTGATAAAACATAAAAACTCTAAGACATATAAAAATTCAATAAAAATATTAAAGTAACAGGTTATTCTGCACTTACACCTCAATATCTACAATGCATCAGAATGACTGAATGGTGTATTGGCAGTCAAAGTTACATCATTTTGACTTGGATGCTTGGTGTGCACAATGTTTTTGTCAACTTTCTCTTAATTCTAAAGTATCATATCAATCAGGCCTCAAAGTTACAAAATTTGGCTCCTGCAGATCCAGCAACACTTAAAATAAGTGAAATACTGGTCGCCAAATGCAAAATGAAGTTGCCATGGCTCCCAAATTAGTCGCTAAATTGAGCCCCGTCAAGCCATTAATTATTTTAATGAGCTAAAATAAAATAAAAAACTACCAGAGAAATATGTAATTGATTGTAACTTGTTGAATTGTCAGTAGTATAACCAAGAAATATTCATGGACATAGGAATATGAAGGTAGTTTCAGAATCATATAATCAATTATAGTATTTAGTCATGCTGTTACAACCGCAAACAAAATCTCCCACAATGCAGTATGAGATTGCTCTATATAGGCTTGAAAATTAAGCATGATAAAACACACAGTTGAAAAATTGGTCATCATCAATCAAGCAAATCCTGTTCATGCCTTGGTCAAAATCATTCAAAAGTAAAGCTGAAATGCAAACTTCTATAAACAAACCGACAAGATGAAAATGTCAGATTAAATTATTCTTACAGGACATCAGTTAAAAAATCACACAAGTATACTCAACAAATTGAATTAGTGGGAGTAGATTTTTTGGAAATCTACATTTCGCTTTATATTATTTTAACAACAAATAATTTCCAAACATCTACAGGCTCCAGACTCTTCAAGAACTTGCAGGCACATTGGAAGAATGTCACTAGAGTTCCGAACGTTGTTGGAATCTTCCACACAAACATATCTGCCAGCCCTTAATATATTTTACTGAGTATACATCTTAAAGGAGGAAGTCTGGAGGTGGGTTGTAACAAACAGGGCACATACACATGCTTCGAGGCAGCCGAGTCAACACATCTTCTGGCCTAAAGTAAAGAAAGGAGCTCTGCAACATGCTCCAATGCAATCAAGGTGTTAATACAGCTATCCTAAAGCACAGAAAGGAGCGCACATGCATCAGGGTCACAGAGTCTTCCCTGTTGAAAAATGGCAAACATTATTTGCAATAGATCAGAAAAGAGAATTCCATGTTGGATGCTTTCGGTTCTACCTGGATGGCTGGTATTTTCAGCTGTAAAGTATTAGTGTGAGTACATGAATTCAAATCAACTGAAGACAAATAGAATACAGGGTATACATTGTAAAACAAAACAAAAAACTATAGAGTATAGAGAAAATCTTAAACTAATAATTAAATGTATTAAACAAAATATCTAGGTGTAACTAAAAAGTAAGATAAAAGTAAAAAGGACACAAATAGACTGAAAGGAACAGAATAAAGAAAGGGTAAAAGAATAAATAAAGAAGAGAAAGAAAAGGATTTGTTCATGCTTGTTTATTTGAGAACAGTATTAGCATAACATTGCCATTAATATCAATGGTAGACTACAAGATTGGAGACTTGTTCACCTTGCTATCATATCAACAGTACACTAGTACAGAAGGAAAAGAAGGAACTGAATGTACAATAGTACAAAAGGAACTGATAATAGACAATGCACAGGAATGTACAACAGTACAGAAATAAATAATAATATACCATGCACAGGAATGTACAATAGCACAGAAGGAATTGATAATAGACAAAGTAATAGAGTGATAGAGACAGAATAAGACACAAGAGTAAGGTAAAGATTATATCATTAATTGAATTAGTGCTTTTTGTTATAGCAGGAATATTTCACTGATATGTGATGATTCACAGAAGAAAACACATAGCACACACAATAATCACTTGTTAAAGCTACCTTTTCTTGTAATACTGTGTTTAATGTATATCGAAAAACAACAATTTAATAAAGATGTATATAGTTACAGTAATACCTGAAAATAGACCATGACCTAGTGCAGAAAGTGATAAAATACTCCATCAGCATCATCTAACATAATACAGCACTCCTGTAGGATCATACACTGTCATGCTATCAGTCTAGATACTAACTCACAGTTAGTTTTTAACACCAAGACATGCTAACTATGGTTAGTTTCAATCCTCTCCAAACCGGTCAGTCTCCACTGTGTTATGATCCAGATGTTATATATTAGGGTGCAACTCCATGCACAGGGTCATCCACAGTTGTAGTCAGATTCAATCCTCTCCAAACTGGTCAGTCTCCGAGGTTGACCACCAGTCTCCACTGTGTCAATGATCCAGATGTTATATATTAGGGTGTAAGTCCATGCACAGACTACAAGACTCCACTGTTTTAATGGTCAGATGTTAGGGTGTAACTCCATGCACAGGTTATCCACAACTACCTAGTCCTCCTGTCCCCTCCTTCTCCTCCTCCTCCTGGCCTCACGGTCATCCTCGACATCTGCAGCAGAAGCTTCCTCCCTCTCCCTCGCTCGCTCCTCTCGCCTTCTCCTTCGCCGAGCTTCGCGGTCATCCTCTTCTGGCTCTTCTTTCTTCTCCTCGACCACTTCCTCCTTCTTTTCCTCAGTTGCAGGTTTTTGTTCCTCGTCGTCGTCGTACTGTCGCCGGAATCTTCTCTGCTTTTTTTCCTCGACCACTTCCTTTTTCTCTTCTTCGGGTTCCTTTGGCTTCTCTTCTTTCTGTTCTTCCTTTGTTGCTGTGTCTTCTTCATCATCATCAAACTGCCTTCTGAACCGTCTCGGTTTTTTAACCTCTTCAGGTTCCTCTACCTTTTCTGGCTCTTTTACTTCTTCTTTTACAGGTTCTTCAACCTGCTTTTCCTCTTTGGACTCTTCCTTCTTTTCTTCTTTGGTCTCTTCCTTCTTTTCTTCTTCCTTGGTCGTTTCTTCTTCATCATCATCAAACTGCCTTCTGAACCGTTTTGGTTTTTTAACCTCTTCAGGTTCCTCTACCTTTTCTGGCTCTTTTACTTCTTCTTTTGCAGGCTCTTCTACTTTTTTTCCCTCTTTGGACTCTTCCTTATCTTCGTTCTTCTTTTCGTCTTCATCGCTATCATCAAAAGCCCTCCTGAATTTCTTCACTGGTTTGGTTTCCTCTTTTGGCTCTTCCTTACTTTCTTCCTTCACTTCCTCTTTCTTTTCTTCATCGGGAGTTTCTTCTTCTTCATCGTCAAAAGGTCTTCGGAACTTTTTAACTGGTTTCTTTTCCTCTTTTTGTTCCTCTTTCTTTTCCTCCCCTTTCTTTTCTTCCTCTTTATCTTCCTTCTTCTCTTCCTCTTCTGGTGTTTCTTCCTCATCACTATCTACAAATGCCCGACGGAATTTCTTTACTGGCTTTGGTTTTTCTTCCTTTTCCTCCTCTTTCTTTTCTTCTTTTTTCTCCTCTTTTTCTTCCTCTGCTGGTGTTTCTTCTTCATCGCTGTCTTCAAATGCCCGACGGAATTTCTTTACTGGTTTAGGTTTTTCTTCCTTTTCTTCTTCTTTCTTCTCCTCATCCTCCTCTTTCTTTTCTTCTTCTGCTGGTGTTTCATCATCGCTATCATCAAATTGACGACAAAATTTCTTTGGTTTCTTGGCTTCTTCTTTTGTCTTTTCTTCAGCGTCTTCCTCTCCTTTCTCCTTTCCTCCATCTTCTTCATCTTTGACCTACAGTCAGTAATATGCTCAAAACAGGATTTGAAATCATTTACGTGAATGTAGACCCACCACAATGGCATATCATATCACTTTAGCACAAGCTTTAACATAAATATATTACAAAAAAATATGTTACCATTAGCTTTGATATAAATATTGTAAAAATATGATCTTCGGATATACTATCCCGACGTAAATATACAACATTGGTCTTTTTCAAATTTAGTAAAATCAAAAACCTTCAGAAAAACCTGAAAAGCAACAATGAATTAATTCTCTGAAAAAAATAACGCCAATCAGTCTTGATATTGTAATAATGTTCCTACTGTCAAATACGTTAGCAATTACTTCAATACAATGTTTCCAGTTCATGTTTTTTCAAATGGCCAACTACTGCTGACAGCAGATGGCTGCATGCTGATGGACCACAAATTCATACAATGCAATTTCACCACACAAACAGCAATTGCAGGCCATTACAAATTCACAGAAAACCGTTTGACTGATTAATATTATATAATTTATGGCATATTTTGTGTTGTAAAATAGCTTATTCATATAATTAGTTTGTTTTTATTTAGTTACTTATAAAATGACATTTATCTGTTGTAATTCCAAAGAAATTCTTCTAGTATTAAATATCATAGTATAATTTATTATCTTACTGTGGCATACAAAGCCATTTGTTGCTTAATGAGAACTTGTAGAACTGCATTATCATAATCATTGGAAACATTATAGCCAACCTGAGGAAGGACAGACAGGCTTCTGTGCAATTTAATTCCAATGATGCTGCTACATTGGAATATAGCAAAAACAGCCAGTTGAAAGCATGGGATGGGAGGGTTAACTAACATTAGTTTGAATACCTATTCAGATTCCACTGTTGCCTCAATATCATCAGTTCCCAAGGCAACATTATCATCGTCTTTCTTAGCCAATTCCGTTTCAGCAATTTCTAATGCATCATCCACATTTTCCTTGTTTTCATCAACTTTAATGTCGCTGTCCTCATCAGCTTTTACATCATTGTTTTCATTTGCTTTTACATCGCTGTTCTCATCAACTTTAATGTCACTGTCCTCATCAGCTTTTACAGCTTTTATGTCACTGTTTTCATCAGCTTTTACATCACTGTTTTGACCAGCTTTTACATCGCCAGTTTGGTCAAGTTTCATGTCGCTGTTCTCGTCAATTTTTATATTGATGTTTTCATCACCTTTTATTTCGTCATTTTCTTTCTTATTTTCTGGTGCCTCCACAGTCCCATCATTTCTTTCCACTGTAGTCTCAAGTTCAGCTGGCTGTTCGGTCTGTTTAGACAATTGACTACAATAACATTGCTCTTAGCAAGTCTAAAACATACCTTGTTTGCAGTCTAGTCATATTCAATAGAAAACTGAGTGGAATGTAAATAAGAATCAATTTGGAATAAAGCCATGTCTTAGTTCAATTTCTATTAAAGATTTTAAGTTGTAAGATTACATTAAAGATTTTAAGTTGTAAGATTACATTAAAGATTTTTAGTTGTAAGATTACATTAAAGATTGTTTGTTGATTAAAGATTATAATGTATTTGTGAATGCTCTACAATACCTCTGACTTTGTTGCTTCTTCCATTTCATCCTAGAATAATAAATTTAAATTAAAGTTATTATATTAAACTTAATAGTCAAAAGTTGTCCAAGTTCTGTGATATAAGCATCACTGAAACTTGTAATACTATTTCAAAATTATTTAAAAACAAATCTTAATGGTTGAACTAATTAATTGTTCATATGAACCAATATATATAAGACATCAATTTTGCTTATTTAATGTTTAAACTAGTGCTATGGTTTGGGGTTTTTTCCCAGGTGAGTCTACTAATGGAGGACAGCATCCCACATATTCTAGAATACCTTTTTGCTTTCGTCCCTCTCCACAGTTACCTTCAACAGTTACAGTATGTTTACATTACAAACACACAAATTTCAACAGCAAATGATTGGGTATCATGCATCAGGATGAAATTAAACAGTTTTCAAACAAGAGTGAAAAATCTAGAAAATTTGATTGTTTTGATTTAAATTGATGTTGAATATTTTATACACGCACCATATCTCTACAGGAACTACTGTTAACTTAGCTAACTCACTGTTAGGGATCATCGTTACAGCTAGCAGTGTATCTTTACAATTGTGTCAGTTACTTATTGACATGAAGAATAAAATGACAAGTTTATAAATATTTTCATAACATAAATCTTCATATTGTTAACTATATATCATCATATTCTCCTCTTGTGAACAGTAACTGGATTTAGTGGAATATGTGCAGAGTACATTTAACCCTCTCCCTGCTGGATTAGGCACAGACACCGCTATTTAGGGCATTTCTGGTTGCCTTCAGCATGGAGAGAGTTAATGGTGTCTGCACTTGAATCTTCGACTGTACCCAATAAATTTAATTTAGCTATTATGCAATGTTTAATTTGGGAGAGCTGGTGTAACAAGATAACGGTTTGTAACTATCAGCAATGTCAACCTGAGGCGCGTTTCCTGTTTCATTTCTGTATGTAGCTTCATGGCGCGACAAGACAAACATCTGTGTCATCGAACAATACTGATGATCTGTCAGTACATGAAACTTCCATTTCTACATTTTTGTGTTTTAAACTGATGTTTAGAGCCACTTTCAAGATTCTTTCACTTATATCATGACTTGTCAGTTTAGGACAGGAGGAAACCTGCAACATCTGTAGTGCAGAGTATTGCAGGAAACCTGCTAGCATTGGCTAGTACTGACCAAGGATCCATTTCTATGTAAAAGAACAGTTATGCTGTAGAAAAGCACATTGTTACATCAAATATCAGACTCTTGCATTACATGTAATTACCACCGAGCAGTTCCTGTTCATGTGAATGTTCCAGGTAATATTCTCATGTAAATTACCCGTAATAGAAATATTTCACTAATTTAATGATTTTCTAATAGTTCAACTCATTTTCATTTATCATTGATCCCAAGCAATGAAATAACATTGTTGTGTTGTAAATGTTTCCCTGCTAAATACTCACACCTAGAAAAATATATGCTATTTGGTGTATGATAGATGTTGTCAGAGAAAATTTGTCATATTTCATTAAACCAGCTGCATTCATAAATGGGAAGATAACTTTACTAAATGCTGACACTGACAGACACTTTTGACGAACTGTTTTATCATAAGGAATCTGTTACTGCTGGTCAAGAAATCATTACATTTTTCATAACGAATGCTGCTCACTGTAACTGATTTCACTAACAGTGCTACTGATAGAAGTAAATACCTCCTCTTTGGCTTCTTCACTTTCTGTTTTCTCCTTTTTATATGAATAAATAAAACCACAGTAGTAATTTTTGTATTTGTATAAAAGTTTTATACGACTCTTATAACACTTATAGCAAACTTCAGTTTATAAAATTCAGTTACCAATAAATGTTCCTCAATGTTGTCAGTAAAAGTTCATCCTTATGAAACACATCAACAGAATCTGCCATTAAATGATTTTTTTTTTATATAATAAAAATATTTGATCCACTGCAACATACATGAAAACTATTGCCAGTTTCTTGAACCTACTTTTACAATAATAATATTGCATATTATTTATGAAACTCTAGAATCATGTAAATACTGGTAGCATACAGCTGTTTGACTGTGAAACTCATTAACACAATGTGTGTTTCCTAAAGTATCTATAACTACTTCAAGCATAATACCTCTTCAGTTGTTCCCTCTTCTTTTGTACCCTAAATAAATGATTAATCTAAATGTTTAATATCGACAGAGCTTGAATTTGATCGACAATATTACCTTTAGATTATGGCATGCACCTTCATTAAAAAGATCATTACTCTTAAAGGCATACAATCACCGTTTGTTGATATATTAATTTTCATGATAAAACATGTTTTTACCTGAAAGTATGTACATTTGATTTGTCTACATGTCTCATGACAAAATATAACACGAAAATATGAAAAAATATGAAAATATTGAAAACCAGTGGGCCATGCGGAAAATGTAGCTTGTTGCCCAAGATACTTGTGTAGACAAATAAAATGTACATACTTTCAGATAAAATGTGTTTGAGCATTAGCATGATCACATATGTCAACAAACCATGATTGTAAAAGTTTAAAAAGATTCTAAAAAATAATTCTGTAGACCTATGTGTATCTCAGTGTGATACCTAAATTCTGAATCAATATTGAACAATTTCTGTTTGTGAGGAAATGTTTCAAAAGGATGCTTATTTATGATGTTGTTTATTATAAGAAAATGGTTCAAAGGGGTTGTTTATGAGGAAATGGTTCAAAAGGAAGCACACAGCAAATCAACAGTACCTCTTCCATTGTGTCTCCTTCTTCCTTACTCTCCTAAAATTAATCAGTTTTACAAAGCAATAATAATAATACTTATTCACATTACAGGGGGTCAATACTGCCACATAGCTGTACTACACTAATACTAAACTAATCTGCTAAAATAATACAGATCCTGTACCATTGTTCAAAATAGTTTAATAATATTTTTCAAAAATAAAACGGATGCAGCCAATTCTCACAATACTTCAAGTTTTGGTTTAGTTTTTCATTCAGCTTTTTTAATTTAAAAAGAATTATGTATCTACCAGTGTCTATCATAGGAAGATATGCTCAAAACTGCACTATGTCGTTTCCATCAACACATTTATATAAAAGTCAATATTATTTAATGCAGTCGATGTTTACAAATCACGGCAAGCAGTAATTTACCTTTTCTTTATTGTCTTCCTCAGCATTTTCCTTACAAAATAATTATAAATTCTACATTAATGTCATGATCATCAAATCGAGATTTTGTACGACTTCATTTGCTAAAAAGTATCATGATTATCCACAATATTATTTTATACAATGTTGGGGTGAAACATGTCAATGTGATGTTGATTGCATGTCAATTACACCCACAACTTGGTTTGACTTTTAACCTGTACATTTAGAGGGTTAAAATCAAATAACTACAAATTATACATGCTCATATACCTCATCTTTCTTTTCTTCATCCTCATCATTTTTCTCCTAATAAAGGAAATAAAGCATTTTTTCAAGAATCTTTCTTAATGCAATCATGGACTTAATATTGACGGATTTATTGCATGCATTAGTGTACAAAGACGTTATCATCCTGAGTTGTCATACATCTTTAACCTATTGATGTGGACTCGAGTGTCTAATCAGTCATTGGGATTATTATACATTGAAAGCACTTTCAAATTTCTACACTTCATTAAAAGCTGAAACAGCATTTTCTCCTAACTACGCAATATGCTGTAACCACATGAGGTCAGCTTGGATTTAGTAACAAATAATTATCATGATGTATCCAAAGTCCCAATTCACATCAACAAAATAACAATACACAGTACTCAGAGCTATAAGAGAACTGAATACATGTGATATGTATCACCAACTCTCAAAGGAGGAAAGCCTGAATAAGTGACTAATAGTCAAGCCTCTAGACTGTAGTTTAATTTCTGGACGAATTGATTGAATTTTGTGTTTTAGGTCGCAGTGGGAATATTTCACCCATATGCAACGATGGATGGACGAGTATGAATTTTGTCACTTTTTCAATACCCTTTCAATAATAATAATATACAGCATTTAGCCCTCTCCCTGCTGGATTAGGCACAAGCACTGCTCTTTAGGCCATCTCTTGTTGTCTCCAGCAGGGAGAGGGTTAATTATATAGTTTTGTTAAAAAGTTACCCTAAAGAGTTTATGATGCTTATTACCGGGCAATCATGTTAATTCGGATATGAATTTCCTCAGTCGTGGCAAGTCATTTCAAAGAGTTAACTTGCAGGTTTACACAGCTTAGCATAGTATTTCAGTGATCCGATTAAAATGGAAGGCAAAACCGCAACAAGCATGTGTTATCATTGTCATAATTTAACTGCACATTATGAACACAGATATTGTGGATATTGCATTCAAATCTTCCAACACTCAGGTTTGTAACTTCTTTTACCAGATCACTGTAATGATACTAGACTCCTTTACAGAATTCAAACTCAAATCATTGGATTCGCCAATAATTGTAGGACTCTGTGTTAAAAAGTTAATTGAAGCTGTCAACATGAACAGTGATGTGAAACATTTCACAACTGTTCCACAAATACTGAGCGATAATTACTGGATGTTTTCCAGTAGCAAACATTTATACCAGACCCGTGGATTGTTCAAATACTCACGGTCTATTGCGAATATTTTGACCTGGACGACTGATCAATGTTAGTTTTCTATGTAACAGGGGTAAGGACAAAGCTAATCACACCAAGCAATATACCTCATCTTTTTTCTCTTCCTCCTCCTCCTATTGAAACAATAACATAATTAATACAAAGAAAATACCAGGATTAAGTTAATAATATACATGATCAATACAGTACAAAGATTATACCAAAACTAATTGAATAATACAAGGACAATACCAAAATAAATTGCCTAATACAAGGATTCGAGGACAATACCAAGATGAATTGAATAATACAAGGAAAAAATAGCATTAGTTGACAAATACAAAGAAAATGATGACAATGTCACCAGTTAAATACCAATAAAATACAGTAGCTATTGACACAGCCTGAAACATGAAGATGAATTATTCCGATGAAGGCTGAAAGTGAAAAGCTAAAAGCTTGAGAAGAGTGGCATACGAAGTCACAAAGTATTACAATAAAATACAATCCATGTCTAGTTTGTTTCGAGGAAAATACAGGACATGTATAATAATGACTAGAATCGAAGTTGAATACATAATTACCTCTATTTGTGCTTGTGAAATGTGAATATCATCTGCCATCTTCAGGAATGGATATAACCTGTTCAATTCGATTGCATCGAAAAATGAGTCGTAGTTCTGCAAATAAATGTGTATAAAAAGGTCAAAACTAACAAAATATACGTCTCTGTATGTGTATCTCACTGTGTGAACAGTGAAGACTCTTGCTTACCAATGTTAGTTAGCTGATAGTGAGTGAGTGCTTGTTTTACATCATAGCAGAGATCTTTCACCCATACACTGATCTTAGCTGATAATTATTCGTTGCTAATAAACATGATAAAGTCGTTGCAGGAAACGTTTGCGATAATTGATAAGCGATAATTAAAAAAGTACCTGAGGCAGCATGGGGATTTCCATCAGTGCGGGAATATACAACAATCACCCAGACTATCTATAGTCTCAGAGGGTGAAAGTCAATAAGGTATATTAATATGAAAGGAGCCACTGAAATTGTTTTCCCTCACCAGAAATCTAGACTTAAAATTATTCATGGGGATACCTTGAATAGGAGTAATTGAGTGAGAACAAGTTGTGACAGGAGTATTTGAGCGAGGACAAGTTGTGACACAAACTAACGGTCGCTGTCATTGTTACAAATAGAACATTTAACATCATCAACTCACGCCGCAGTAGTCCTCGCCGTTGAAGATCTGAGGTGGCATGGGAACTTTCTGGCCCTTCTTAGCCTCTCCATTGGCCCTCATAAATTTTTTGTCCTCCTCCTTGTTAGGGTCCGAGATGTCAACCAGTTCCATCTCGATACTCATACTGCTGAGCACATCCTGGACATGCTGCATCTCTTTCTTCAGCTGAAAGTAAAACATCCGATTTAAATAATCTGGCCCCGAGATTGAGAAACCTTTCTTCAGTACAATTTCATACTCAACCACAGCAAAAATAGTTAGGTGTCTTGTTCCAGGATCATAACAGAATCAGACAGGATAATGGCAAGTCACCTTCATCTCGGGCATCCTGGTTTATTTTTGAGCATCCATAGCTTTGTATTTTATTTTTTTTATCGCAAGATAAAAATTACAAAAATAAAATATGAAAATATTGATAACCAGTGGCATGTGGAAAATGTACCTTGTTGTCCAATATACTTGTGTAGACAAATCACTTGTACATACTTTCAGGTAAAATATGTTTGACCATAAAATATGTCAACAAACCAATTGCCTTTTAACTGGTTATTATACGTATAGTGTATTAAAGTACAGTCTTGCCCTGAACTATTGGGGTAGCCTTAAACACTATTCCTATTCTAACATTGCACACATTTGTTGAAAAACTTACATTGAAAATTCATGAACTGAATACATAAACTGGGCCCGTTAACTGGCTGTTCCATCAACTGGTGTTAGAATGTTTATTAAATGTTTGTTTCTGATAATAAAGTCAATATACTTTTACAGTTGGTGTGAGGTACTCTACTTATGACTAGTATATGATCTAGAACAATAACTATTGTATATTGAATAGATAATGACGTTTGGATAGGGAAAATGTAGTAAATATTTAAGACTTTATAATAATAAGGGCCTAAACATGATATTGTAAACATGTCTGACAGTCTTTCATCTTTAAAACGTGTCAGAAAATGTAAAATTGTTTAGAATATTATATTTGAATAAGTAGACTGAGTAATTTAAGTACTTTAATGTTGAATAGGTGTAAATAAATAATAATAAAAATAAACACGTTAATAAATAAACAAGGATGAAGGAACATAAATGTTACAAACTGAAATTGAAAAGATCTGTTCAAACTTTCCAATCGCAAAGAAAACGTCCTCCATTAACGGAACATGATCGTAGGTTCTTATCAATTCGTTTGGACTAGAACTGTGACTAGAAGTTGAATAATATATTCCTAAAATTAAAACATGATAAAGCCAAGTGTCATTTTGTTATCAATGAAATAAGTGGGTGTGGCCAATTTTTGTTGACATACCGTTGCGCTGCTGCAAATATTCGTGACGTAGACCTTGATCACCATCTTGGATAGAAATTGCAACTATGCTGCGTTGTTGATGAAAGATAAATGATCAAGCAATAATGAGCATTGGTTGAAAACCGCTGATGATACCGATTATGGACAGATTATTGTCTGTAATCCGAAACTACCCGAAAATCTGAAGCTTCCTATGTAAACGTCACAGGAAATCGCAGGAAATTCCGTGACGTAGAACACAATATTGGGTACACCTGAATAGATGACGTCACACATATACCAGTCAAGTTGTTTCCTTGTTGCTTGGCAGGTAAATAACAAAGTACATACCGGCGAGCACATTGACGAACGTTTTCTGTCACCCCTGTTGTAATGGATTCATAAACGATATGGCTGTTTGCTAAGGTATGCGTAGATCTTGAATATCTTGAAACAAAGTTCAAGTAATGGTAATATTTTGTTTACATTCTGTGATGCAGATTTGCTTCATTCATTTCTACTGAGATTTCTATCACTTTTGACGGTTTTGTGTTCAAGACACTCATTAAATATTTCATTTCAAGGAATAATATCATATTAAAATAATAATAATTTAGTCACAACATTAGGTTTGACGATTTTAGGTTACGGCATTCAGTACTATTCACAATCCTTTTGCAAAGGAGTTACGTTTTCTAGCCTATGCATGCTTCTCTCTGTTATAGGTAGTAGATATTGTTATGCTGACAACTTATTTATGAACAGCATTAGGTAATAGATTTATGAACATCTCCTATGTAGTAACCACGATGTATGTCTTTGTCAGGGAAAAGCTGATAGTGCCAATAATAAATGTAAAAATATCAATATGGCACAAAATAGAGAGCGAAACTACAGCTAATTAATGCTCCTACAGTCCAGGTTAAAGCCTGGCGCATACATGTGTCTCCGCTTGCATGGCATTGCATTTGGCATCTTGCATGTGCTACCCCTTGACATGGCATTTACGTTTCGCAGCGCAGGTATCAAACAAGTTCAATATTTGATGCTGAGACACAGCATATGAAGACATCAGATGCTTGTTTAGATATTGAGATATATCTAAGAGTCAATCATCTGCCATTCCTGAGACATGTGATTAGAACAAAATAGCATTAGAGTGGAATCAGGATACAGAAGTACATAGTGTAGACATAGACACTGCAGTTGTTGATAATTTTGATCACAATAATTTGCAAAGATGTTTTGAAATATTCTCACATGATACACCAAACGCAATTGAAGCAGGGTTTGAAGTTACCACTCTCCCCGCGGCGAGGATCCATTTCTTATAATGTTAACGGTATTAGTTGTGCTATTAGAAATTTCATGTTTCGTTATTATATCATTATTCAGGCGAGTATGTTTTAAAGTTCAGTTCCATCTCCGATGAAGCACAGATGGAACGTAGGTGGTGCACATGAACGCTTGCGTCTGCATCTGCGTCCCTTCTGCACCTCGAAACGCAAACACTACTCTGCGCCAGGCTAAAGGACCAATGTTATCTTACTAAACCCAATCACATTTTTAACAGCCAACGTCGGGATATACTTATTAAAATTAATAAAATACAAATGTGGTGTTACCCTAACCATACCAATATGAACAGTTCTGGGGTTCGAGCCTAGCTCATGCCATCATGTAGCAAGTGCTGTAAAATGGGTACCAGTTATGATAAAATGGAATTGTGAATGTTAATCTTTTAGCACCTGAAATGACTGCTTGGGTGGCACTATGTCCACTGTAGCATCATTTCACGACCAGGAATAATCATTACAAAACTATCTATTTTTGATGAAAAGATTAATGTTTGTTTTTTTGTTTCAATGAACATATAGGATGATATTCATGATATTAGTCCGTTAACATTTTAACATGTTTGAAAGAATAGAAAGATTATATAATAATAGGGGCGGGTGGTAGCGCAGAGGTAGAACGTTGGCCTTCGGAGCCAAAGTTTCCAGGTTCAAATCCCGCCCCGGGAGCCCGGCATCAATGTTTATGAAAGTTACCTTTCTGACATGATGTTGATAGGATGCGCTGTCTGTACCATGGTAATGCAGCTATCATCCTTGGTCTGTCATCAGTGCTACAGATGTTGCGGGTTTCCTCCTGCCCTAAATTGACAAGCTGTAATATAAGTGACAGTCTTGAAAACAGCTCTAAACCCCAATTTAAATAATATATATATTAGTCTATGTCACACCTTGTTCTAACCCAAATACTCCTATTCAAAATCTCACCCTAGAGCAGATTAAGCAAGTCTAGATTTCTGAAGAATAAGGAATTTGAGCGGCTCCTTTCATATAAATAAAATACCAATCAATATAATTATAAACTATTTACTTTCACCCTCATGTGACATACACAGCCAAACTTACCTAAATATGTAATAATATTGATGTTGAAAACAATACTTAATATTCCATGTTGTCAGTTATCTAGAATAGGTAATAACTGTGAAAACTGGTACAAAATAGGCACATGAACTGCTTGCTCTTTAGGGCATCCCCGATTGCCTTCAGCATGCAGAGGGTTAAACTGAAACAAAATAGGTTGTATGCAAAAAGGAAGATACTTGTAAGAATAATCCTGAAAGATAGATGTGAATTTGAAAATATGCTACATAGAATAACACTATGCAGTGTTTGCAGTGAAGCACAAAATTGCATATTTGACCCTCACTTCACATGATCCCAATTGTAGAGCGGTAACAATGCAAGACCAATAGTATTTAGTGTAATTTTAAACACAATTTTGTTTTTAAGGTAGTTTTGATTCTGGAATTAGTTTAGGGTAAACACAGCCAAAGTACAATCAAAGCCAACAGACTATTAGGCCTACAGATATTTTTGTCTAATTTAGAAAGCAAACTCAGGACTGTACCATTCCTATGGTTATCCCTTAGTAACATGTGGGCCTGACCCCTGTACCACAGAACAATCATAGCACTACGAGAGTCGTAACTCCTTAGCAACTCCATGCTAACGTACAGGAATTACGACTCTCGTAGCGCTGCGATTGTTCTGTGGAACGGGCCACTGTATTTCACTGCTGGTTACGTCTCTGACAATCATCAGGTATAATGCAATTATACAATTTCAAGTCTATATTTAAAAAACAAATATTTGGGGGTGGGGCCAGTCCCCTGTCATCATGACCTGTCATTGTACTCGTCAATCACCTGTCATTGTCAGTACCACCTGTACAACACAAGGCCAGAAATTGCCAACTAATTGATTTTTGGTTCTTTTGTCGATACCTATACGGTCCAACGATCAAGAGAATGGCATGGCCTGTCATTGGTGAACCACCACCTTTCTTGCCACTGTTTGAACCACAATGCTTTCGGCGGTACAAACACAACACCGTTTAATAGACTAGATGTGTACATGGTGTTTGCAGCAATGGATCCGCGACTATCAGTCGAGGTATTGGATTTCCTATTGTGTTTAACCAATGATTGCTCATTCTTTTTATTGAAGGCCAATAATGTAGACTAATGTATTAATTAATGTGACTGATACATGCACACATATGATATGTTAACTAAAAGGATATTTTGTAGATTGTAATAGAGCCAGGAAAGAAATTGTTAAAATATAATTGAGTATAGAATAAGAAGTCGTAAAATATTTTTCATATATTGGGTCAGCTTTGATCATTGTACTTATTGGTATTATAGAATGGTTCACCTGAAAACTTGTTCCAGGTAGAATAATTTACAAATATATTGGTATTATTATACTCTTTAGGAGAAGAATGTAAATAATTATGTTATGAAAATGCAACATATGCGATGAATATATATTAAATAATATAGTATGGGGGTAAATTATTTAAGATTAGTGTTACATCTTCCTACAGAGCCTTTTAAGGGACATGGGTAGGAATTATATTTTAATATTTGCATTTGAATGAAAAATTTATGAAATCTTTGTTTAGATGAACAAAACAAAATTGCGTTTTAACGATTGTCTCATATACATGTATATTTAACATATATTCTCATGAAATTATCAACATGTTTTCATTTTAAAATATTCTAAGCAATTTCTTGCAATGGTCAATAAAGCTCTGTATAAAATTTAAATACAACTGCTAGCAAAGTACATTTATCGGTAAGACAATCATTTAGTAACATATACATTTAGGATAATTTCTTTACTGATAGTTTGATCTGATAAAGTGACAGCATACACTAATTGTACTAGACAGGTGTTTGTCATGTGAGCTCTCACTGTGTGAATGCAGTAGTCTCGTGTCATGTCGTCCATTGTATCTCGCAACAGATTGCCACTGTTTGGTATATATGTTTAGTAACTATACTAGTGTGTTTCCATGAGTCATTATTGAAGACCAATTGGGTTATGAACAGTTTTAAAATTTAATTGACTGAAAGTGAGAATTATTTTGTAGGTATCTTGGCTGATGTTTTAAAGGTACATCTAAATAACGTTTAAGTTTTTAAATGATTTAATTCCAAGAATATTGACTTTTCTGAGAGTGAGACATCAGGACCCAAGGTTATGACATTTTTTGTATGATTGCATGCTCAACTCAAATTTTGCATTGGGATTTGGGTGCAAAATCTGAGGTAAGCATTAAGTCATACTCAAAAACATTTCGTAACCCTAGGGTCAGATTATCATTTCTTCTCTAAGATACTGGGTTAAGACTCTGCTCATTACTGAGCTGTGTTTTCATGTATTCATAGTCTGTTATGTGAGTGTTTTGGAATTCAACTTAATGTCACTGTAACATTATTTCGGCCATTAGTAATGAGCAGTGTTAGAAATTAAGAAAATAATATGGGAGTCCTTCTCCATAGGCCCAATGTTAATGCTGGTCAAATCTGTAGGAAGTCCTATATGTCTGTAGTACTATTACTATATAGCTATGTGACATTACATTTGATTATTATTAGAGTTCTGTAACATTTGATTATTATTAGAGTTCTGTGCTTGAATTGCCTACCTCTTTTGAGGTAGCCTAATATCTCCAACATTAATCGTTGTGTCCTATACAATATTTCTATTGGAGATAATCAATTTTGTAGAGGACCCTGTCAAATGATTTAACTATGGTATATTTGTGACATAAAGTAAAAAAATCTGTGTAGATCTATCCTTGTTTGTAGCCTATGTAGTATGCTTTCCATAACGGTTCTGCTTTTCTGTTTCAGGATCATGATCGTACGTGACTTAACAATGTGAAAAAGAAATGCAGCAGATCAGTGGCCTATTAGGGAGATAACTAGTAAACATAATAAAGTGCACAACGACAGTTAACTAAAACTAGCCATGTCAGAAAAGTACGATGATTACAGTGATGACTTCATCAGTGATGAGGACGACAGAAAGGCTTCTCGGAATCGAGGTGCACACGGTGAGAAACAGAAGTATTTCCTGTCATGGTGGTGAACTGCCTTTTCCGTCATGTTAGCTAGGTCAAGGTCAGTTCAGCGAGCTAAAGCCGGTAGCAGACTATGCACAACTCTTGGCGAGCCAGCTCTGCATGCTATCTCTGCAAGTTGAAGTCATAGTCTGCTACGATATCTCGGCAAGCTATATAACTGCGACATCGCTCATCGAGATGATTTCCAAAATCAAACTTGTTTGATATTCGGCTGCATGATTTACAACTGCATGGCCAGTCTCAGTAGATTACGCTAGTCTGCTACATACCATGCAGTCAATTTGGTATCTCTGTCAGGTATATTAGTGCTCATACAATCAAATCCCTTATCTGGTTCAAATGACAGCCTCCTCGAGTTACTTCCCTTTAGTAAGGGGAGTAACTCATTGTTGTTACATAAGCAGTATACACTGCACAGTTCTGATGGCTGCGTGGTCTATAGCACACTAGTGTTTGGTTGTTTAGGAGCTCTGCAACATAAAATATCTCGCAGGCATGAAAGCTCGCAGAGCTCATTTCATAGTCTGCTACTGGCTTTAGCGTCATAGTAATGGCCCCATTTACAGTTGGACATTCAATTCTAGCCATAACCGCCAGAATCGAATGTCTGATAGCAAAGGAGGGTCAATACCATGATGCGTAGCTAGCTGTATTAGTTCAAGGTTGGTTAAATATTTAAAACAGAATAGGCATTTCAGTGAGGTAGAAAAACAGAAAAAATGTAGGCCAACAATGGACCATTTCGTATAAATCTATGGTATTTTGGAAGTGCCTCAGTACAGGCCTACAACTCTGTTTATATGTTTAATACTAGCCTAGCCCTGCCAAAAATCATGTCTATATGTTCCACCTTATTATTTCATTCCAATCATTATTTGTTTTAACTGACTGACATGTTTCTATGTTTAACCCTCTCCCTGCTGGATTAGGCAAAAGCATTGCTCATTAGGGCATCTCTGGTTGCATTCAGCAGGGAGAGGGTTAATAGTATGTCCTTTTTTTATTTTTTACGACTCTGTGCCTCTACAATGTTTCAAGTTTAATAATAGGCCTAGGCCTGCCAAGAGTCATATAATATTATATTCTGTGTTTCTATATTAAATAATATCAACTTTTGGAAGTGAATGCGAGGAGAAAGGATTCAGTAGACTTTTGGGCCACGCCCCGCGACCCAGTCTTCCTGACAGCAGATACGCCCGTCAAATCCGACAGACTGTTGCACACACACACGTCTAGGCTGACATTGTCTCGGGGTCTCACCCACACCAAGAGTCCGTTGCACACCGTCGGCAAATTCACAGAGGAGTCTTCATCCCAAGTATACAAAGGCTCGCAACCTGAGGCAGGTCACCGCCAGCCAAGGTCACAGGTCAAACCCAGAGCAGGGGTCAAGGCCAAGAAGTCCCTCGGAATGTCGTGGAATGGATATGGAGCTCATGGCTACCCGTCTTTCCCCAAACAACGTAATTAGGCAATGAGACGTGATCAGTTCTAGTGTGTCTGTGTGTGTTCTCTGCAGAACTAACATGAGGCCTGTGATTCACAAAAAGAACGTTCTGTAGTCCAGGCCTAAATTAGGTCGTACGCCAAGCTTCTACTATAGCAGGAATTTACATGAACTTTGATTTACGTCAGGCTTTTAAGTAAGACCCTTTTGTGAAACTCAGGTCGGTATATTCTGCACGTGTTGCCACACATTATGAAAGAAATGTCATCGTGCTGCTGCCAGTGTACAGTTTGGCCGTCTGCCAACAGATGAAGACTTGCACCATTGTCTTGCACAGCCACTGGTTTTCTTGGACAATGAGTTGAATTTTGCACTGAAGATTGTATGGAAATATAACCAGTGTTTATGTGGTGTGTTACTTTTGTTATAAACTGTGCAACACGTCCTGTATTCAAATATGTTCATTGGAAATCAAGATACGATAGAAAAGACTGATGCTGTACTTCAACAGATAAGACCTGTTCTTGACACCCGACACAGGGTCTAATTGTTGTTAGGTGGTAATACACTTCCCAATGCAAATGAAAGTTGGAGCAAGGGATTGCACTTTTCAACAAAACTTATTTTAGTGGTTTAGCAGTTCACTCTCTCCAGATATTGTCATCGTCACGTGGTACTCAAGACTGGACATTACGCATAACTTAGACATGAAATCATAGGAATGAATATTTTTGTTATATGTCAAAGGGGGCAGGTGGTAGGTCAATAATATAGCACTGGACTTAAGAGCCAAAGGTCCTGGAATCCCGGCATCAATGCTCGCGAAAGTTACCTTTCCGACACGATATTGATAGGATGCGCTGTCTGTAGAGTGGCAATCCAGATATCATCCTTGGTCTGTCAGTACCAGCTGGTGCTCGCAGGTTTACTGCAACATACAGCGCTATGGATGTTGCGGGTTTCATAAAATATATATTTTGTATATTTCCACGGAGAATGTATTGATGCTCAAACATGTCCTCTCATCTCTTCCAGCAACCTACGGGCGGGGCAAGCAGACGACGAAAACCCGAGGTCGAGGACGGGGTCGCGGAGGGTCATCAAAGAAGACCTCGCCCAGACTTGACAACGTGATGCAGCGCATGCTGTCTGCACACAGGCTGAAGATTAATGAGCTGCGGAACCACACGGACGACCAGAGCATGGTCATCAAGGAGCTGAAGGATGAGAACAGACTCTTCAAGAAGATGCAGTTCCGTCAGGAGAAGGCCCTCAACAAGTTTGAGGACCAAGAGAGTGACCTTCCACGGATCATGCTCAAGCACACCAACGAGGTACGAGTAGTTCTGAAAAACGATACGCAGGTATTCAAGTATGATCTGGGTAGAATTACGTATTGCTCCAGTGGTAAAATGGTGCTAGAGTGCTTGTGAGAGTTATCTCCCTCGATTCCTCCACTAGCGATGCATTTCTTCTGTGACACAGTTTCTGAAAATACCAGATAGAAGAATGATTGTGATCAATATAACCAGGAGAAACGTAATTGATCCGCTTCTTCTAGAAATAATATGATCGCCCTATATTATAATGGGATCTGACTTTCACTAGATGATTTACTCCATGCAAATCCGACTTTTGCCCCTATAAATTGGCCCAAACAGGGTGAAATATTTGACAAATTTAAATGCTACATACCAAAATAATAATATTTTTTCGGCATTTTAAATTCAATATTTTCCAGGGGACCATGTCTCTGGATGTAATGCCCCTAGAATTCCCACCAAATCGACCACTGCGCAGTCTCACAAATACTGAAGTAACTCACGAATATTAGTTCACAAGTAATTGAGTATTAGTTACCAGTGTGATTTCCAGGGTTTTTTACAAGCTGAAATTTCTCGTAAGCCCTGAGAGATGCACCAATCAAATCGCTATAATTATCGCATATTTTGAATACAAATTACTATTGCTACTTGTTGTTTCTACTCTAGGTGCGAGTGCTGCACGAACACCTAAAGGCGGCCAGGGAGAAGTACAACAGGACGGACCGGTACCTCCGTGATGCTGAAGACGACCTGGAGCGAGCCAACGTCAAGCTGAAGAAGTACAAGGCACTGGCCGAGGACAAGAATCTGCCGGAGCGTGACGAGCTCAACAGGAAGTTACACCAGGCCGAGGTCAACCTGGAGGACAAGGACAGCAAGATCAAGGTTGGTGTTCCAAATGTCTCCATTTATATTTTGCTCTTATCATTTTGACCTTATTTTTCATGCTTGTTTTCTTTTCTTGCATGTCTGATTAGTAATTGTATTGTAAAATAACACTGTAGTCTTTGCGTATGGATGAAAAACACTAATTCATTTATTCATTCTGAATGTTTCTGACTTACAATGACCGTCAGTTTCATATCTCCTAGGATAAATGTTATATCATAATAATTATTATAAAATGACGTATCATCTATCTATATAATATATCTAAGGCATGCGATGAAAGCTATATTCTAGCGTTACAATAATAATGATCCCGATGTACTGGAGTTTGCAGTGAGCATGAACCGAACCAGATTCAGTAGTTCCTACTCTAAATATCATTTGCTCTATACTGTGTGCGTGCATGAACTTAAAAATGACATTTTAATGCTGATTGGTCAAATGAGCAGATAACTCTGTT
This sequence comes from Lepetodrilus schrolli, assembly GCA_032361225.1. Classification (NCBI taxonomy): domain Eukaryota; kingdom Metazoa; phylum Mollusca; class Gastropoda; order Lepetellida; family Lepetodrilidae; genus Lepetodrilus; species Lepetodrilus schrolli. The sequence continues at coordinate 39,952 of JAUTBT010006666.1, forward strand.
CGGTTGTTGTAAAATAAGACGCCGTCAACAATGTTGAATACCGGACAGAAAGAGGGTTCGGATTTAGTTTCCAGTTGGCACAATCTTCTCCTTACTGGACAATGCAGCACCGGAAAAACATACGCTTCTATGTTTGTATTTTCTATCAGATTATAATATAATTCCTGTTTTTGTAATCACAGTTTATTTTAATGTATCTTAGTGTTATGTATGTAGTCCTAACATAAATATTAGAAGGAACGATTTAAGAGGTAACAGTATTTTATTAGTGTAAAATCAGAAAATGTTTCATAGTTTACTTGATTCTATTTTGACCAATCAGCGTTGAAATGGTATTTTCTGCGGCACATAGCGTCTGTAGCAGAAGTCTGGTGTTGATGTTGGTGGCCTTTTTTTCTGATAATGCATTGGAAGGCATGTTTTTGTCGTTTCTAATAAAATCCTAAGTTCATGCACGCACACAGTTTAGTGTGAAAGATATTTAGAGTAGGAACTACCGAATGCTGTTCGGTTTGTGCCCCGGAAAACTCCAGTACATCGCGATCATCATTTTTGTACGCAAGCATATAGCTCTCGTTGCACGCCTTTAAATATATTATATAGATAGATGATATAACATTTTATTATAATTATTCGAAGTCCTGTGGATATATCCACTTGAAATATTTATGATTCAGTCATGTGACTTAAAGGTCAACTCCTGACAAACAGTCTACCGTTGTGATGTCATCACTTGTCATCACTTGTAATTATAGCAATGCTATGACATCACTAATGTAAATACACATCAGCTTATTCATCGACTTCCCAGTAAAGACTTTTGAAGTGCTATTTTTCTTCATAAGTGACGTGACAATGATATTGGGTGATAAATAGGATTTCACTCAAGTATGTTTAGATATCTTTGTAGTTATATTACTTTTATCATCATAAGATAATAACGATATCAAAACACACTTGGGTGAGATTCTATTTATCATCTAAGCCTTGTATTTATGTCACTTTTTCCAACGAATAGGATAATGATGACACCAAAACACACTCTGGTGAGATTCTCTATTTACTTTGGTGCCATGGTATAAATCTATGGTGCAGTTACATTTCCGATGCAGTCATGATAGGATGTGCTGTCTGCACAGTAGAGTCACCATCCTTGTTCTGTCGGTACCAGATGGTGCTCACAGACTTCAGTTACTGCAACACTCAGTGCTATAGGTGTTGCTGGTTTCCTCTTGCCATCAACTGACAAACCATGATATAAGTGAAATCTTGAATCTACACCTTAATTTAACTCTCCCCCTGCTGGATTAGGCACAGACGGCTCTTTAGGGCATCTCCAGTTGCCTCCAGCACGGTGAGAGTTAAACCAATAAATGTATCTGTTCAGGAACTCCAGCGCCACATCGACCACCTGACTAAGAATCATCGGCATGAGCTTGGTGTGGAAATTGCTCGGCATCGCGAGACTAAGAGACAGCTGGACTTGATGAAGGAAGACAAGGAAAGTCTGGATAACAGACTGAAGGTATCTCTCCATCCAGAGTTATTTCCCTTTGGAGTTGTGTCATTTGTAGGAGCTGGGGAACATATCATGAATGTAAATTTTGATCTTCCACAAATCTGATGCAATTTCTTGGAGGGTAGGAAGATATTGTCATTTTTTTTTTAATTTGAGGAGGGGATCATTTTCCAGGGACATTTATTTTAAAATACAACTTGGTAAGTGCATGGTTTGGAAAATGTGTCAATTTTATACACAACCTCAGATAATAACTTTGATTTACCCCTCATTCTTTCTGGTTCCAATTTTATATACGTCAGATAATAACCTTGATTTCTTTCTTTTTCTTTTATGTTCTCATTTAAACTTTTCATGAAAAAAGCATGTCAAAGCTTTGTAATAAATTGAGAACATAATTTTGATATTTTTTTCAGGAGAAAGAAAAAGAGTTGGAAATAAAAAATATCTACAGTAACCGAGTGATGCGTGCCCCCCACAAGTTGCCTGCGTCATACAATGGCACCCCCTTGGATTCTCCCTCCCCCCGTGGGCGTCGTCACCCCTCAGTCACGGAACTGTCAGCCCGTGAAAAGGCCAAGCTGTTTGAGTTGAGACGCAGGGAGGACATGAAAAAGGTCAGAGCATGTCTAATGTCCTGGTGGAAATGTATTCTTTTGTGGGCTAGTGTGTAGAATGATTTTTTAAATTTTATTTATTTTGTTATTTTGTTTTAATTTTATTTGTTTGGGTTGTTTAGTTTTGTTTCTGTTTTATTTTGTTTTATTATATTTTATTTTAAATTTTATTTAATAGTTGAGTCTGTAGTCTATTTTTTTTTTCTTTCTTATTCAATACTTTAAAATATATATTTATTTACTTCCTGGGTTGATCTTATTTGTTATTTTATTTATTTATAATTTTTATGTAATTATTTATATATTTATGTATTTTTTATTGTTTGAAATCTATTTTTTTTAGCTTTTGGTTTATTATTATTTAAAAAAAATTAGAATAATTGTTGCTTTCCTTCGCTTAATAGATAGCAACAAAACGCAGGGAGGAAAGAAGAAAGGTAAGTCTAGCAAATAAGTCCAGGAGGGGAGGTAACTCACTCCAGATGTGGACATGCGCAAAATATATATCGTTGCTTGAGTGTTGATTTGTATATATGTGTGTGTTTATATAATGATAATAATAATAATATGGACATTTATATAGCGCCAAATTCCACAGAAGAAAGGTATGCTCATAGCACATACATAAGGTACGGGAATGAAAGCATAGAAAAGGGGGAAGTTTACGAGATAAAGAATTTGCAAAACAGATAGGTTTTTAGGTTTCGTTTAAAACAGTCCCCAGGGGGAGCAAGGCAAAGTTCAGTTGGCAAGAAAATGAGTGGTAACCAACTGATTTATTTGACCATCTTGGAGTAGCTGTTTGAAGTGTGTCAGAGGATCTGAAAGATCTAGTTGGGTTGTGTACAGTTTTGAGTTGGGATAGGTATGTAGGGGCAAGTCCATGAGTACACAAGTATGTTAAAGATAAGATTTTGTAGTCAATGTGGCCAGTATAGGGAGCCAGTGTAGTCCTTGTAGGATAGATGTTACATCACTGTTCTTGGTACTTTGTAAAGATCCTGGCAGCAATGTTTTGAATTTGCTGTTGTTTGTCTATCAGCTCCTGACTAATGTTGATGAACAAATTATTTGCATAGTCAAGTGTAGAAAAGATCAGAGATCTAACAAGAGTATCTTCAGCTTCTTGGGTTATAAGGTGACGTATACTGATATTTCTCAGGTGGAAATAGCACTTTCTACAGAGGCCAAGGATATGCTTATATAATATTTTATATAGAGAAGTTCACCCAAGTGTCTTGGAATATCAAATATATCAACGAGTCGTGAAAGTTATTAAATCTGAGGCTTTGCAGACGATTTAATAACTTTCATCGACGAGTGTTGATTTATTTGATATTCCAAGACACGAGGGTGAGATGCTATTTATCACCCAATAGAGTCAGTGTCCCTAATACTGTACACGTTTGGACAAGAATAGATCGTCCATCCTCAAATTGCAACTGGTTTATACATATTGCATGTCATCAGAAGGGTTATCCAATCAGCTACACGACAATTTAATCCATGCTCATCTACCAACAACCAATCATGTTCAAATAGTTAGTTAAAGTTAGTAACTACGATGGTTCTAATACCGTACAGTATTTGTTTATAATTTGTAATTTCATCTTTAAGTATTTGTTCAAACTCAGATTTGTTTTTGCTGATTAACAAAATACATTTTCAATGTTAAACTTCATCTGCATACACAAGTTATCGGTGTACATATGGAAACGTTCAAGATCTGAATTAGGTGCATAGAATGAAGGGTTGACATCGAGTCACCCTGAGCCAGCGAACTTCCATATTTTTCCTAATTTGTACGAGCGCCATTCTAAAAAATATATATAATCATGCTGTGTGTCATACGGTACATTGACTGATATTTTGAGAGTGTATTATTTTTAATAAGAAATTATGAAAAAAGGCAACTTGACATGCTGTGCACAGAATTACATGCTCTATCGTTATTTGGTATTTGTATTGCTTCCAATACCATACACTTTGTTTTTCATTAATAACAAAATATTTATGTATGAAAGTATACTTAATGTCATAGTAATTATAAACATCTATTTTTGATATATTTAGATTTTTTAAAAGAAAGATCACATATACTAACACATCTCAACTTGCAAATATACCTTTGGAATTTGAGTGGGCGACATTTTGTGCTACTTGCCGAGATCAGCATAAATTATTTGAAGGCACGTGGTACCAAATTTCAATCATTCATATTAAAACGCATGGGGAAACCCATGAATGGACTTAAACTTCAAGGAGATCATTTTAGCAAACTGAGAAAACAAACGTTTCAGGGGAGTGTACAGAATTAGAATTGTATGGAATTAGAAGTGTACGGAATTAGAAGTGTACGGAATTAGAAGTGTATGGAATTAGAATTGTACGGAAATGGAATTAGAAATGTACGGTATGAAAAGCGTGTACGGTATTGGAGGCCCTGACTCTATCATTTTAAAGTAATTTAAGAAGAAAAATGACACATAAATATTTTACTGTGAAGTCAAATATTTAGGCTGCTGTGCATTTGCGCTATGACATCATAGCAATGCTACCACATCACAATTGTAGTGATGACATCACAATGGTTGAACAATCAAATACTTGGGTCAAGCGATATCTACAGCATGATATCACAATGGTAGAATAATCATATAAACAATCAAGTAAACTGAGTATTGCGTCAAACGATATCTACTGCTGTTGATATCATTTGTTATTTGAAAGCGATATCTACTGTGAAAAGACAGTATTGGGTGATAAAGTTGTTTATACATACTGCCTCTTTCAGTCAAAGAGAACTTGCAATAACCCTGATAACGATGTATAAACAATACTTCAATTCAAAGGAGGCGTATATGGTCGAATCTAAGAGGAGATAACTTACATCAAGAAATATTGCATGTAACCGTGTTGGTGTTGTTGCTTCATTTCTAACCATAAACTAGATAGATGATGAAGAGAAATATGTCTGTATTGTGTAGCACATCTGATCGTTATGTGAAGATATTTATTGTAATATCAAAATCTAGTCAATGATGATATGTATTTTGTGAGGAAAAAAAGTGATCACACACTGTCTGACTACTGTCTGTATACTTGTAGATAGAGTAAATGACTAAATTAAAATGATTTGTAGTTTGTATTTGTAGATTTTATTATATACTTAGCAATGAAAGACTGAGATTTCTAAATCTGAGAAAAGTGTTATTGTCACTGCAGTGAAGAGAACACCTTTCAGTACTCCTGAACCCGCTGTGAACCACGATACCAACTGGCACTTTCATCAGTTCATTGTACAATTATTTGATCAATTTGCTAAACCACGTTAAACATTTACAATCTTTCAGAGTAGTTTGTGTTTGTTGATTAATTGAATCTATTCTATTTTGACTTGTATTTGTGGTTACAACTATTGAAAGCTAGCTCGTTGTTAAGGTCACCAGTATATTTCAAAACGTTCGATGATCTATTGTGACACGTCATATTACTAACCCATAGCGTCAGCATACATTGTCCAGTTGTTTTCTATTCAATGTTTTGTTGACAATTTTATAATAAAAGCCTATAATAAATAGGATATTTCATGTCTAGTGAAATAGCATGTATCTCTCATCGAGTGACGTGGGAAAGGAGATATTTTCACGAGTGGCGCAGCCACGAATGAACATAGCGGTTTTCCCATGTCACATGAAATATCATCTATATACTAGACCTAATATCAACCATAGCCTTTTTTCAGACTTATTTCAGAATAATAGACTGTAGTACTAGTAGCTGTAATTTTATAGATTCTCTAGATGGAATTATCATTGTAAACATGTGAGATTATGAAACTGACGCCTGTTTATGGTAGACTAAATGTCAGGCCTAGGAACTGATGCCTGTTTATGGTAGACTAAATGTCAGGCCTAGGAACTGACGCCTGTTTATTGTAGACTAAATAGCAGGCCTAGGAACTGACACTTATTTAAAATGCTGCATAATCATAAAATGACTGAATGATTTTACAAATTGCGTTTGAAATGACAGATGAAATTATTTTGTTGTTACCACAACCCCAAAAGATGTTTTATTATGTTATTACATTTACAGATTTATTTCAAGTGCTGCGTAAGATAATTTAATGATAATACAAATTGAGTTTGAAATTATTTTGTTCTTATACCACATTTGTTATTTTAAATTTTTTAATTTACAGAACAAACCTACATCGAAGGAGATGTTTGGAAACAGCAACACTAGTATTGATGATGAGCGGAATCTCTTAGTACTGGAGGCTAGAGACAGAGAAGATGAAAGAGACAGAGACAGGGAGCGAGATATACAACGAGAGATGGAACGAGAGAGGGAAAGAGAGTGGCAACAAGAGAGAGAACGAGAGAGGGATGAAGAAAGGGAACGCGAGAGAGACGAGGACAATCATCGGAGAGCTCGGGAACACTTGAAGCGGGAGTCAGAAGTATACTCGAAAAGGCAGCAGGAACTGAGAGAAAGATCCGAACACAGTGAGAAGGAGAGAAGACAAAGAGAGGAACGTCTGGACAGAGAGAAGAGGGAAAGGGAGGAAGAATTTCAGAAGGAACGAGAACGCGAGATTGCAGACAGGCAGAGACGAGAACTGGATGCTCGAGAGGAGAGGGAACGAGAGATGAAGAAACGCGCGGAAGAGGAACGTGAACGAATAGAAAACGACCCCCGCAGGATAGAAGAGCAGAGGAAGAAGGACTTGTTGTTAGCCAGGCTGAAGGCGATCGATGCAGCAAAGAAAGATGAGGTCAGTCCACAGAATCTGTCGCCATTCGAGGACGATGTGTCCACAACTTCAAGTAAGAAGAACTACACATTCAGTCGGCCCATTGAGAACCTTCACAACGGCAAGCCGGCTCACAATGACACGACTACCATCTCCCCCTTAGACCGACGACAACAGCGATCCAAAGAAGACGTTAACGGATATAATCCTTCTTTCGGAATTTCTGCCAGCTCGACGTCAATAGGAGGAGGCCCTAGGGTGTCCTCATCCAAAAAGGCCAGCAAAAAAGCCGACTTAATGAACGAACTCTTCGGCAGTCAGTCAGGAACAGCCAAGAACGACGACTCGTTTTTCATGTCAACGGATGCGAAGAAGAAGGGCGGCAAACGTCCGTCTGCTTTTCTGTGGGAGGACGACAGCTCAGAAAAACTTTCGACCTCCTCTGTGCGGCCCCGTGAGAATTCCAGCACGCTGTTTGGAGGCGGCGCCGCACTCGTTGACGACCCCCCTGTGTCAGACAAATCAAAACTGTTACCTCTGCGAAATCGCCATCAACCCAGCACCTTCAGCTCCAAGCCTGCAGTGATGGCTGTGGATAACTTTGATGATGATATAGAAGAAGTCATATTGTAACAGTCTGTGTGTGTTTACACTCATTTACGTGTGTACATGTGTGCGCGCACACGCGCACACACACACACACACGCACACACAGTGACATACACACACATGCACACACACACACAATCACACGCACACACAATCACTCGCAGTGCCTACTCCGAATTATTGATATTTCCATGATCTCTTCCAGTACGAATTGATGGAAAAATCTCCCAATACATATCATTTTTCATTTCTTAATGAATTCACGATTAGATAGACATCTGCATCAGCTGAAGAAATTCATTTTTACTAACAAAGAGCATTGGAGCTCTTTTGTGGTTAGAGCAAGGAATGTCGTAGCAGTACATGTTCACGCAGAGAAGCGAAAATTGTTAATGCATGTATTGAAACTGGAACGTACTCTGATCATTAATTATTAACTACTTTTTCCTCAGTATCACGATGGTCACAATCACAAGTCTTGAATCATGTGCCTTTGTGATAGAATCACCAGAACATCTTGGGGGCTCCGTCAAGGTTGTCTGTAGAGTGTGGTTCAACATTTTTGTGTATATACAGGTTTGGGGCTGGTGACCAGGAAAACAAGTCCCGATTGTGAATATTTTCAATGTCAGTTAAATGTAATTGGTCTCAATTCACCTACACTTCCTTTTGCCTACACCTAATTTTGCCTACACCTGTGACACTCTCCCTGCTGGATTAGGCACAGGAACTGCACCTTAGGGCATCTTTGGTTTCCTACAGCATGAAGAGAGTTAATTAACAACATCATGTTGTTTTTTTGTTGTTGTTTTTTTATGTGCTCCCATGTGGTAAAAGCATTTCATTTACCTATGACAATGGATACACATTGACCAGTGAATAATGACACAGGACAATGGACTAACCCATTCACCAGTGAATAATGACACAGGACAATGGACTAACCCATTCACCAGTGAATAATGAAGAGAACAATAATTAAATTAATTCAAGCTCATAAATCTTTCATTCTCCAGTCCACATAAAAGATTAATACCACACTGTGTTGGTGCACCGTGATGTTCTTTTACCTGGATTGATCAGTCTGCATATCGTTTCCCGAAGCTCTTGTATCCACTATGAGACCACAGTGCTCTTGTAAGTGCCCGGTCGCACTGTGTAACAGATCGCTAGGAGAGTGCTTATGATCTTGTAGTAGATTTGAGAGATTCATGAAACGATACACTGCATTGTAGGGCATTTCCTGTTGCCTCTAACAATAAGGAGGTTAATAGATATGTGTAAGAATTATATTTGTAACATTCATGAGAAGCCCTGCTGCATCTAGAAACTAGTGCAGTCTTTAGTATTGTTCAAAATGTTTCTTGGGTCATATGTGCCTCTGTTTCATTTCGCATTGTGTAAACCCTGGCTCTAGGACAAGAAGTATGACCATTGTCAATCTGTTTTCTTTCCCCAATCAGAATTAACCTATCATGAGCTGTCATGATGTCCCAGTGAGTGACAGTACCTGTCAGCCAATTGGAATACAGCTATTGTTAATGTTGGGCATGGCTCAAAATACACAAAATAGAAAGAAAATTAACTATTGGATCATTGTTGTAGCACTGTTTCTCTATGCACATCTACCAAAGAAAATGTATTAAAGTACAACCTATCATTAGATGACCAATAGAGTTTATATATTTTGGCTATTTATGAAGCATTGATCTGTTGTTTGTTATGTATCATGTTTATGCATGGTGTTTTCATTGCATATAGTTATATAATATCTTAGATATTCTTGTTAAAGCTTCATGAGAAAATAGTACATATTGAATTCTTTGCTAGCATGTGAAAGCAACTGTTTAGTCTATCCACTGGAAGACAGTTTGGAAAAATTAACTGCAGGAGAACAAATATCATTTTGATTCCAATTTCATAAATTGGATATGGTTACCAATGTAATATTAAAATTTAAATCAGATCTCAAACGTGACGTCGTTTATTATTAGGCTCAACTAGCGCCCGTCTAAATATCTGAGCATCAGTTTTGGATCTGATCTATACCAACTTGAAAATTGGTTGCTCATAGTTTTGTGTATAAATGATAAACAATGGCATATATGGCAGTTTCAAACAATATTCTGACGTGATAAAATGATAGCCAAGAATGTACACTTTCATCCTATTGAATATACAGAGCAAGTCGTTTAGCCTCCAATTTCAACTTGTAAATTACTGATTATTTATTTTAGTCTAGATTACTCCACTGGCTATTCTGATTTGTGGCACATATTGTAATACTGGTGTTGCTATGTATTAGCACAGTATACATTATTAATATTGCTTGTGCACTACAATGCTTTCCTTTCTTGTATGATGCATATATCATCTTCGATCTTTCAAATGAATGTTTTAGAAATTTGTTGTATTTTTATACACATTGCACACTGATGAATACACTAAATCCGTCCATGAAAACGAGTGATATTCTTAAATTTATTTGCAACCATGGTTTTATGTCTGCGTCTCAAGTGGTAAGAGTCTGGGTGAATGGTAGAGCAGTGGTAGATTGTCGGACTTCTGAGCCAACGGTCTCAAGTTCGAATCCACAGCGAGCACCCAGTATCAATGTTTACAGACATTTCAAACACGATCATGATAGGATGCGCTGTCTGTATTGTAGTGCAGTTGTCATCCTTGGTATGTCAGTACCATCTGGTGCTTGCAGGTTTACTGCAATATCAGTGCTACAATTGTTACAGGTTTCATCCTCAATGTGTTGCACATAAATTTAATTTTAATTCAGAGGTGTTGGCTTTCAATGTAGTCAAGTACATATTTTACTGCTCATAAAAATGTTCTGTAAAAATTACGGATATTAAATATACTAGAAATACCATATCAATTTATTTCTTGTCCATGTGTGATTTCCAACAAAACTGACAAGATATTTTGAAGGGTGGGATAGTACAGTTGTTGAGGGCTAGAGTGTCCATACTGAGAGTAATGAGTAGGATATGTAGCATTTTGCAAAATTAATGAAGTGGAAGTGCCGACCATGCAGAATGACCATTTGAACTACAAATATTGACAACACACGTTCATATATTTTGCTATCTCCATCACTATCTAAGTGAATTTTAGTGAACAATCTGCATCATGTTTTTAATAGTAACATATGGTATCTCCATGGTCGGCAATAGTCCTTTCCTTGTCTAAGACGTTTCATGGCAATTATTTCGATTTTTAATGATTTGTTTTACAATTTTGTTAAACACTTGAAATGTCAATTAAAAATACAATGTTTAACCCTCTCCCTGCTGTATTGGACACACAGCTTATTTGGGCATCTCCAGTTGCCTCCAGCATGGACAGGGTTAAAATAATTATTAAAAAATCAAAGCAAATCGCCAAGAAACGTCTCTGACAAGGACCAGGTCATCAACAGGTTTACATTACAGTTAATGTCCATGAGCCAAGGCTGATACAGATAATAAAACTAAGTTTTATGTTACATTAATGCCCATGTGTTACATAAACTCCCATGAGCAAAAGCAAATAGATAATAACACTAAAGTTAGTGATTAATGCCCATCAGCTGATACAGATAATAAAACCAAGCTTTGTGTTACAGTAAGGCCTATGTGTTGAAGATATTGGATGTTAACACGAAATGTTGTGTTACAGTAATGCCCATGAGCACAGACTGATAAATAATAAAACCAAGGATGTCGTACACATGCATATAGAGATATTTAGAGAATAACCCACGAGATGATTGATTACAGAAAATATGTCTGGAGTGGAATTAATGTTCGCAGTTTGAATATTAATTTCACGAGGGACATATTTTCTGTAAACACTTGTATCGAGGGTGTTATTCTAATTATTCAATATAATCATTTTAAAGTAATAAACCATTGAAACCTGCCGATAAACAGCTTTATCGAGAGGGCAAACTAACAGTCGAAAAATGTGTACATTTCACATAAGCATGAGAAACACAAAAAGACGAAATCAACACTGTTGATTAGGGAATCATTATTACACAGCAGATATCCACCATGTATATTGAATAATGCATTGTAATCTTCAGTTCAATGCAAAACTAGTCTTCATATCCGATCAGATATTGGCTACCCTGGATTTGTTTGAATATTATATCAATACAGATAGAAATATCCAAAACCAAATGAATAAATATCATGAACATAATGAATGAATGATGAATTGGTGATTTATATTTCTACGTCGTAGCATGAATCTTTCACCCAAACGCAATGAATTTTATGAAAACACTGATGAAAACACTTCTCCATAATTGAATTTCAAATAAACTGCAATCATGAAAAAAAATACACATTCAAACTAAGACTTGTACAGCTGTATATACACATTCAAACTAAGACTTGTACAGCTGTATATGCCATCTACACACAACCCAAGCAATTTACATCTTTTATATCAACCTTGTTATAGTACGTCTATAGTTCAAGATATGCCATCTACACTACAGCTGGTTAAATATTATTATCAATACAAATAGTTATTAATAATTATCGATATGAAATCTATGTTATTGATAACTACCGTAATTACTCTAATAATTCGAACAGGAGAAAATAATTAAATTTGTAGCTGTTAGACTTACTAGAAAAATACGTAAAATTTAAAATGACTGGTGTTCATATAATTTAGGAACAACCAAATTAAAGTACAGTTGTAAATGAAATGGTAAATAAATTAAGGATTTTAACAAATATTTTTAAAAATTGAAACTTTTTGAATAAAACGATTGATCGAATAATTTGAAATTACAATTAAAAATAAAAATTGGGCATGTTCGTATTTTTAGGGTCGAAAAAATGTTACAATTTGGTGATTAATTTAGGTGTTCGAACTATTAGAAGGTTTGAATTATTTGAGTAATTATGGTATGAACAGAATTATGTATTAAAAAATACAGTTAATATTTACTTGTAAGTTAACATAATTCCTGAAGCCAGGAAGCAAGCAGAATAATGTTATTAAAACATTATACGGTAAAAATGTTGTTTTTCATAACAGCGATGTTAATGTAATATTGCTAGAATGGAACACACCTGGATAATTAAATCTTGATCTTCTACTGTAAAATAGAGCTGATTTGTCCAATATCGTTAATTGATCGATATTAAGCTAACAATTATCGATCTTTCATAGATGTATCGATAGCCAGCCCTAATCTACACACAATCCAAGCAATGCATCACACATCTTGTTCTACAAGTCTTATAGTTCAAGCAGAATATGGTTCCCAGGAAGAATCATCACAAATACATGCATGATGGATGACTAGCTTAAGTTTCATAAGTCACACATCTGGCATATCTGAGGAATAACATGTACAGGGATGAAAATGGGAAGTTTCAGCTGATACAGCCGGGATCCAGGAGCTGCAGGCCACGGCCAGGTTTACGAGATCGACCCCAGAAGCTCAACATCTGCATGTTGATCTTTCAGGTAATCAATGCACATCCTTTAGTTCACCACTGAGTTTACAGGAATTACAAACATCTGAAGATTGGATCAGGTTTTCTCTACTTTTACATGAGGATAAAATCATCAATCTGATAAATCCAAACATCTCTAGAGGATTCTGAAAACAATCTCGATATGGGAGGGTAGAGCATTCATATATCCACAAAAGTTACCTTTTCGCATTGGTCTAATCATAATGACCAATATCAGAATCATAAATTTCAAGGCCACAGCTTGTATTGGTTCTTCTACATCCATTTTTCTCTCCACAGATTCAAACATTCATCACAAGTTTTGTCAATCTCCTCAAACTCCTAACATTCTGCGAGCTCTGTACACCACAGTACTGCAAACCAGAATCCAACATGCGATTCCTATGCCACCTAGAATATAAAATTAACATTAAATAATTTTGACAGAAAGAATTAACATCAACATATTGGGGCGGGTGGCAGCACACTGGTAGAACATTGGACTTTAGAGCCAAAGGCCCCAGGAGCCCAGGATTAATGTTTGTGAAAGTTACCTTTCTGATATTGTAGGATGCGCTGACTGTACCGTGGCAATGCAGTTATCATGCTTGGTCTGTCAGTACCAGCCAGTGCTCACAAGTTTACTGCAACATTCAGTGCTATGGATGTTGCAGGTTGCCTCCTACCCTAAATTGACAAGCCGTGATATAAGTGAAAGAATTCTGAAAGCAGCTTAAAACACCAATTCAAAAAAAGTAAAATAAATTAATACAAATTTAATGGTTAACTGCAATAATATTCCTTCAGTAATGTTAAAATTACTGACTGAGGGTAAAATAGTAATGCTGTATATGTTTATGTATTGACCAGTTGATGACTATGAAAACTGGCATTAATCAAATTCCTTGAACACACAAAAATTGATTCAACAAGGATTACGAAATTAGCACTGATAATTACCAGGAACGCCAGTGGGAAATGCAACAACCCGATCCAAGGGAAAGAAGCACGATGGCGATAGTTGAAGCAGGGGCACGCTGCGATAGGTCATCACCAATGACAACATTGTCAGAGCCTGAAGTGGCAGTCAAATTTATCACTGATTATATTAAAAGTGAAATAACTATGTATTATATTCTTGCAATTTCAATGTAAATTAAAATTCAGTAGTTCTGAAGAGTAATGGAAAAAAGCTAAACATTTAAATATTATTACATTAACATAATTTCAACATACATGTATAAACATTTGAAATAGTTCATTATATATTAACTGTAAAGTTAATGGTTAATAAAAACATTGAAATGAATTGAATTTATTGACATAATGACGAGAACCTAAACATGCTAAATCCTAAGTGTACTGTTAAAGGTATGTTTTATATTTATCAGATTATATTTGACAATTATATACTGCTAGTATTGACTGATTTATTGCTTTAATAACATTGCTGCAGGAACATTTCACCAATACCGTAATTACCCTAAATAATTTGAACAGGATAAAATAATTAAATTTGTAGCTGTTGGAATTATTAGAAAAATACAAAACATTTAAATGATCTGTGTTCATATGCACAACCAAATTAAAGTTCAAAATATGGTTGTCAATGAAATGGTAAATAAATGAAGGATTTAAAAAATAATAATAATAATTTTTAAATTGTTTTGAAAAAAAGAAGATTGTGTTAGAATAATTACCATAGAAAATTACGATTTAAAAAAAATTGGTCGTGTTCGTATTTTTAGGGTCGGAATTTTTTTTTATAGGGTTCATATTATTATGGTAAATACGGTATCATAATGCGACGATATATACTAGTATACTTACATGGATAGCATGGATGAGAATTTTTATGGCAACTTTCAACATAGTCATCCTTTGAGAGCGTGTTCCACCTAACCAAAATAAAAAGGACATCATCTCAGTCTGGTTTAAAAGATTATCATGTAATAATCTAAATAAATAATCATCTCATCATGTTAATCATACACAGTCTTAAATAAGTCAATGAGTAATAAAATCAAAATTGTAAAATTCAAGGATTAATTATCATGTACAAATATTAATATTTACATGTACCTACATTTTCCATTTAATGAAATTTAGTGAAGACATTTAGCATGTAGTATAACATGAATGTTAGTCATTAACTATCTCGGAGATGTCCAATAGAGCAAACTGTCTTTAATGACAAGTTAAAAGCTAAAATGTAAGTAGTTTCATGTCTGACAAGACACAGGGACAAGTGCCTCAAAAAGTTAATGTAGATCCCTGACGATATGCATAAAAATATGATAATCATCATTGTCTGTGAACACGCAGCTAATAATACCTAGTTGTTTCAGTTCCCCCATCATCTTGTCAATTTTACGTTGTATCTTCATGTAGCGCGCAAACTCGTCACCCATATTCACTGATGCCTGTTCAGACTTCAATTCTTTGACCTGTCCCCTCAAATCGAGCTCTTCATTTGACAGCTTGAATATACGCATTCCAATCTGAAAATGTATGACACCCTAGTCATGCTATATATGCATGATATAGTAGTAATTCAATTTATAATTTAGCAGGATTATTTTTTTGATCATGTTGACCACCACATATACAAAAATGGTGGTACTGTACAAGTATACATTTCGCAGTGACAACTGAAATGAACTACAGTTTTTTGTGTGTACACAATGGTACAATGTCAAGTTCAATTGCAAACATTGAAACGGTGTAGTAACTTGCACAGTAGCATTGGTACTGTACATAGTAAATATTACTAAATAACCGCTGGCATTGCAAATCTCAGTAATATTTTAGATACAGCAGCATAAGTTTAACACCCAGTACAATAATCTATGATAAATACAATAATTTACAGATAATATCAGTGATATTCATTAGTAAATATGACCTGCAATGATCGAAAACTGAACGAATCCATGATCAAATCTTATTCAGGGGTTTACGGGGATGAAGGGTTAACATTACACGAACAAAGAATAATGACAACACAATGTAAATACCTACCAAACCTGATAATATGTGTGAATATTTAGGCAACACGGAGAAAATTATAACCAACAACAAAATTAAAACCATTAAAAACATCTTTACAAGCTGATACAAGGGGCCACAACTCTAACGGGCTTCTTTCTTGTAGCTCACCGCTATGTATTTTAGATTGATATATTTGATTTTAATAGGGCCTAAATATAAATGAAATGCATATTCGAAAAACCTAATACTTATCACGAGCTATGATGATATGTGGTGTGTTTTATAGCTTAATATATAACGTACATTTAATGATAAAATTACGATACAATTACAATATTACTAGTATATGGCCTGTGGCAAGTCAATTTTTGTCATTTGCAAGAATTTCCTTGTGTGATAAAAATAGTATCCACCACTGCATAATAACTAATAAATAAACTAATAAATAAACTAAAACCTAAAAGAAAAACTGCCGCTGTTCACCTAGCAGGTAGAATGAGCACCAGATAGGATGACAAATGGTATTGTAACAATTGTGTGCAAGAATATCACATTTTCAGCACCGGAAACGGCAGCTTGGGTTGTATTGTTCCAATGGAGTTGAGAAGGTGAAATGAGTGCATGTACACTTATCTATTATATAGGCATTGACTCGAGATAACAAGTCGGCGCTGATGAACACAAGCATGTTGGACATTTATCAGCATCATTTAAATATTAATATTAATATTCCCAGTTGCACTCATAGTTCTTCGTATACACTGGTATAGCAATGACAATAAAGCGTAAACGTTCTCCTAAATATCCCCCAAGGAACCGTGGCACAAATGTTTCACGCAATTAACAATACCCCAAGAAAGTAGGTTAATTTCCCAGTGGGTTTAATCGAAATTCCCCAAAGAACCAAACACTGAAGTACAAATCAGGTATTTATTTATATTAAACAAATAGTAATTGGAGGTTCATTTTGGCTGATAAACGTACGTCCTCGGGGTTCCTTAATTTGCCATTGAGGGGATTCCTGCCAATATTTAGACGAACCTGAACAACAGCTTTGGAGTAATACATGTTAGTACACGTGCACTCTATATAGTGATGTATGTGTATTTTGCAAATATCGATTCTATCGGAAAACTACTAGATTCCAAAAAACACCAAGCTAAGTTTAATATCAGCATGTCTACATGTATATGTACGCCTTTTATTTATTGTTCAAATGTCCACTTCAGATTCTTATTACTGCTCTGGCTCTACATCAGGAAGTTTGACTGTTTGTTAACAATTAAGGAATTAGTACTACGACACGTAGAGAATCCATAGTGTTACCGTAATTTAAATTGCATGTACCTATTTTAGCCGATCTTAATTATATATAAGGCCTGTGTGTGCACTGTTACAATCTGGAAATAACTAACCATTTAAAAAAAAAAAATTCATTTGACTTGAAACTGCTAAAAGTCACGAGCAGATTTAGTAAAGTAAGTTGGACAACCTTTTATTCCAATCCTTTTCTGACATATAAACTGTGTTTAAATCATGATCAAGTCACAATGTGTTGATTTGAGGTTTTACACAATGGAAGTTGACTGTAGTTTGAAGAATACAATGATAAATGTAATTTGGAACTGAAAGTTGGGCCTACTTCTTTGAATATGTGTGTCTTTCGTTACAGGATTTTTTTTCTCTCAAAAATGCACGTGCGGGTGTATGAAGAAATGCATCAACACGTGCAAATTGAGCCTTGTTGCATGTTCCGTCTTTCGGACGTTGCCCCTCTGCATAAAATAATTCTTACTCAAAATATTTAATGATCGCTAAATATACAGATGTTTTAGTTTATTAATGGTGCGCCATTTAAAAAACAATTGTGGTTATGGCATACAAAATAAGAAACTGCAGTTTTGTTTGCTTGTCATTCCATGAAGTATTTACCGAGGTAATCTAAACTAAGATGTCAATGCCAAAGGATAGTCTGGATTTTCACAAGTGTTTATCGTGCTAGCTCACTGGAATATCACGCCGCAGAATAAAACATGGATACCCCATTCATGTGTAAACCTCGACAATTGATTATTGACTTCCCACTTTCACACCCTGAAGTAAAACACTAATTCTAATCTGGCATTGCAAGATTCTCGCTGGGTGACAATTACATACCAATCTTAGACACATTTCAGTTAATTCTAAGAACTTCAACAAATGTAAATCAGCTTCAGCACATTGTGCCATGACATGATGTGACGGGTTATGACATGATGTGACAGGTTATGACATGATGTGATAGGTTATGACATGATTGTGGAACACTTTTTAACTTTATGACACTACAGCAAGACTTATTTATTAACATTTGTCTTGTCTGGTAACAGGACAGACACAATCCCGAAGAACAGGATTATTATTATGCAAAATAAAAAAAATAAAGAATTAATTTGGTGCATATAGCACCTTTCCTTAATTGTTTTGCTACATAAACCATAAAAAAAATATACTAAAAGGACGAAATGACCAAGGGACAAGCAAATATTGTCATTATTGGTTATAAAAATAGCTTGTTTTTAGGAATTAAGATGAAATAGCAGATGTCATTTTAGAAGGAAATGCATACATTCATTATGGAACAGTTGCGTAGAAGAAATAGGCAATATATTTCCAAAAATTGGATCGGGTCAAGAAATGTTACTTTTTAGAGAATGACCCATATAAAGATACACTGGGAAAAATGTAATTGAAATCATAAACAGTTTCTTGCAGTTTAACAGTGGAAACACCTGGTTGTTATTGTGTGACACTGTGCATAGAGTTGATGATAAAAGTTTGTATATTGGTTTGTGCATATTGTACTCTCTGCATATCATTCGTGAGTGAAAGACAATCTGAGTGATCTGTTTCCGTCCAATATAGAAAAACTGATGAGAAAAATATAACATAGCATTATTTGTCTGTTTGTACATATTTTCTTCTTCCTTTCTTTCTTTTTAAAAAAGAAGAGCGGTTGCTATGGTGTTTAAACGTATTTTATAATTGTTTATAAATCTAACGAATACATTTAATTTATCCACGAATCTATTGTAGTTTTCTGGTTTCCATTACTACTTGTGTCTGGAACTGGCCTGGGTATTGCGATAAGCTGGACAGTTTGTAATCATGAGTTGTTATGTGGGTTTTTTTAATCGTATGTTAATAGAGCATTCGTGTTTTAACCGATATAACTAGGTCTAGTGTTAAACATTACGACTAGGAAAGAGAGCACCCTTTCAAGAAGCTCTGGTATCCTCCACGAGACATTGTGCTCTGTATCCATCTCGCTGATGGCAAGGCGGGTGTCATGACGAATATGGACCATTGAATTGATGAAAATGATACCGTGACTTTGTAGGCGTCATGGTTTGTCACAATATTCCAGTCATCACTTCAGGTGGTCCTGAAATCTGCCATTTATAAACGAAATCACTGCTTTTATTATTCGATCATTTGACAAAAAAATAACAACGAAGACTCGATGTGTTAATGTCTTGTATTTGGTGTATATAATTGACAGTGAGCTTCAACAATGAGTACCGATATACATATCATTCCTAAAACGAATAGCTAATTCATTGTGGATTTTCACATTTTTGTACAATCTGATAATAGAACATTACTGATGGACAATGACTAACGTATAGTTAATAAGTTAACAGGCTTTAAAAAGTTTTGATACACGTGGTTCTAAAAAATATAATATGATATATCATACATTAAAAAGACTTGTTACTCTTGGACGTATATACTTTGTTAAAAAACATATGCATTAAGTTTGGGAATTGAACTTAATGGTAATTTTCTAATGGTAATAAATAATAACAAATAACAGTGTTGTCGGAGAAGACGAGGTAAAGCGTATTGGCTAATAATAAGCTAGATGATTGTAGGATAATGGTAGTAGTGACCGGGGTGACCGCCCTTGGAAGCGACTTTCATCACCTGGATCGTGCCATCGACGGCGTCCATGTTGAAAGGAGAGTATTCGTTGACCACAGACGTCACCCGCTTGTTGTACATCGACACGATCTGCAGGATAAGTAATTACTCAAAACATCATTACCAAGTATCTAGCTTGATATTGAAACACATAATACTACAAACATTGGGCGCCCTTTGATGACGCTCTCGTGTCTACTGGGAGACCTCGACACTCTCGTCGTCATCAGCGAGATAGATACGAGAGCACAATGGTCTCGTGGAGGACACACGGGCTTCATTGAAGGGGGATGTCTTTCATAGTGGTAAAGCATAAAACACTGGATTCAGTTGTATCGTTGAAAACGCGAATACCCTATTAACATACGTCGACTATACAGTGCTAATTGCAGAATGATTTGTCTGCAGGTGCAAGTGTTTATTTGACCTCTGTCTTGGAATGTCATTTCGACAAAGTATACAAAGCATGGTTGTTTAATTTCCCATTCAAGGATAACCTCCCGATCTTAGATTCTAGGAGACTAACCTGTAGAGCTTCCGCGAGTGGTGGTAAGTCTGTGTTGGTCAAAGAAGCTGGCGTTGCCCCTGGCATGCATGACGTACGTTCTATTCACCACAGCAAGCACTGGGCTGGGATTCTGGGGGTATAGGTCTTGTTCTACACTCTGCTGTGGAACCGGCCGCAAGACAGCTTCGATAGCGTTCACTGTGGTATAAATATCAATTATAAAAACCATTGATTATGTGGTTAATGTACTCTTATATACCAACAGCTTTATTTGGGTAATAATTGACATTTACTGTTATCGAATTTGTTGCCTTACAGTCATGCACACACACACACACACACACACACACACACACACACACACACACACATGCAGAGTGTGTGTGTGTGAGAGAGAGAGAGAAAGAGAGCGATAGAGAGAGAGTGTGAATATGTAAACACATAGGTCTATAGTGTTACCACTTTAAAGAGGCACCGATTTGTAATAAACCAATAATATGAGCATTTTTATCAGTTGTCAAGCTATGGTTGCAATTCACATAAGAACATGATATACACCCACCATCCAGACAAGTCCCACATAGACCTAGACACTTCTCAAGAGCGGACCTGACTTCCTTCCCGTCATGATAGTGCCACTTCCGGGTGACCTCAGACCAAATCTTCTCTATCCACTCCTCCCTGTGTTTCTTCGTCTTCTGGCAGAATGGCGTGTTGGTTTGAGAAACGCAAGCATCCGAGCCATCTCCTGGTGCTGGTGCAGGCAGTTTGTACACGAAGATGGCCGACTGCATGTGGAGAACATTGATGGACAACGTTACTTCTTCCAAATCGTCTGGGTCGATGATTCGATTATCTGTTAGTAAATATGTTAACAATTTAAAATGATATTTAGTGTTTATTTAGACTGGGGCCTAGTTTCATGAACTTACATCGTTTGTACATACTACTGATCTTAATGGGAACTGGGGTATTTACCTAAATTTATAATGTTGAGAGAGAGAGAGAGATCGAGAGAGAGATAGAGAGAGAGAGAGAGAGTAGGAGCATGTGGTGTTACTTATTTTACCATTTGCTTTGTTGTGGTCGTACATCAGTTGGGACAAACAGACACACCGCGAAATGAGCGGGTTAAGCCGGAAGTAACGGAATTCCTTGTCCATAGATGGAAACTGGTCCAGTCGTACTCCGTTTGTTATCTCAACATCCTCCTGAAAAGATAGCAGATGATATTTATAATTGTTGTACCATTTACTGGTTATTCATATATCCGCTCTTGACTAGTACCACAGAGAAGTAGCCTACATATATTTCTTTTTGTTGTGTTTTAACAGATTGAATACTATATGGTTATTAAATATAAACAGTACGGCTGATTTGATTTCAATTTGTACGAGTATCATATAATGTAAACATATGTTGATCAATGTTAGATAAAACTAATTATGATAAAATCTTACATCTCTAATCCTATTGGTGGTCGCTGGCCACATCGAAGGTGGACACGCCGTAGATATCACCAGGAACTTAACAGTCCACAGACCCAGGAATACAAACAACATCATCATGTGTAGAACGTGATGCGCGTGCACACGGTGATGCAGATCCTGATGATGAAGACGATTCCGTATGGAATCCTTCGGTTTCAACAGACTCATGAATATAGACAACAGGCGTAATTTCGAATTCTGGTTGTTCGACAGATTCTGTTGGCTGAGGAGATATTTTGTTCTTGAATATGCGACTACCGCAACACCCCATTTTTGCATAATGAACAATAGACAATGAACCACGACGTCATGACAACACAACGTCATAATAGCAAAGCGTCACTGTGGCACTACATCACGTGTTATTAGATTGAGCCCTTTCAATATTTTTAATTTCATGATTATATCTATACCTCCATGGCGATGTCGTGTCGTGTAATGAAGCCGCAACAATTATTTGCTGTATTTTCAGGTACCACTGTGGGTCGTTGTATGAGTCTTTTCAATATTTTTCTACATTCCTGATTATACTTCCATGGAGATTTTGTGTCGTGTAATATAATGAGATAGCAGCAATTATTTGCTGTTTTTTTTCCCGGTAACACCGTGGGTGATTGTATGAAATAATTGAACTTGACTTGATATCTTAGCCATGTAACTTATCTCAGCCAGTCATGAGCTCTTGCAGTTCACATGCTCCAAAATGTATTTACATGAGCAATAGATCATGTATTACCTATTCTTTGTATGTACGATTGTAATTTACCTTTAGGTAATTGATTGCTATCCATGAGCTAATGTCTCTGATGCAGACTTCAATTTGGTGGACACCTGAGGTAACCTTGGATGGTTCAATGGAGAGATACAGCTTAGTGACATCCGCATAATAGATTAAACTGCCTTTTCAATTTCTTGATTACTCTTCCATGGCGATTTTGTGTGGACTCGTGATGTAATATATGAGACGGCAGCAATTGTTTGCTGTATTTTTCTGTACCACAATTTTCATCAGGGCCTACTAGTAGGCTATCTTGAATTCGCTTCGTGGATATACTATAGTATCTTCCCTGCCATGTTCTACCAACAATAGACACTCCAATAAATGATTCCATTATTTTCAAACAGACAAATATATTGCGAGGTATCGCTGTATAGTATGGTTCTCTAGTTGCCCTCCATGTGTTACATTAACTAATCTATGTTCGTATCAGAAATTATTTGATTTCACAATTTATAATCTACCTATCTTTTCTTATCTGAAGAGAAGAGTTATACTGTGTTGGCATATCTAGAGCCTTCATACCACCTTAGGAGTATACACATGTAATATTTGGTGCATGACACCGAACATCACACCAATTAGCTTGCACGCATCGATGCACAGTGCTATATCTTCGATGGTCTATGAGTGAGAAGCATTCTAAACATGGGGATATTCGAGTATTTTGAATGCGGATGCAGTACAACATGGATTTTGATTGCATCCATAAGTGTCCTCGTAATGTGGATCGGAACACGTAAAGCAAAGAATCTACCCCCAGGACCTCCCGCATTTCCGATCATCGGTAGCTTCCTGTCCCTAGCCGGACCGGATGTTAGGGTAGTCTTTCAAAACCTGAGAAAGAAGTACGGGGATGTGTTTAGCCTTCACCTGGGGAATAAGATAGTTGTTGTATTTAATGGCTATGACACGTTGAAGGAAGCATTTGTTAAGAACGGGGACATGTTCAATGACAGATCCAGAGAATTGGTGTATGAAGAGCTGACCAAAGGAATTGGTAAGGAATGGAATTTACAGGTATTCAGGTATACCTTACTTAGGCCAAGTTACACTTCGTCTCCATAATACTTCTACTATTAAATACATAGTATATAGAGAACAATGCATATGACAACAGAACGTGGAGTAATTATAATAATATGTGATATATAATTATATGATATAACATTTTATTATACAATTTTATTATGATTATTCAAAGTCGTGATTTGTCGCACTTAGACGCATAGGTTTTATATGACTTTTGGGGTGAACACGGTTTTTGAGATCAAAGCGAATTTCAACAGTGAATAAAAATCGTTGGTCAAGTATGCCAGAGTGGCATCATCCAGTTTTATGACACAGGGGTCTTCTCTACCAAAATCAGCAATAAAACCACTTTAGGCGATTCACCCCTATCTCTTCTTGACTACATACTTGGTTTACATGCATTCACTTTATAACGCATTTACAAATGTCTCAACTATCACAAAACTAAATCATGTCTTTATCCTGCTCAAATCGTTAACAACTAGAATCGTAAGCATGATAATAATAACAATAACAACAACAATAATAATAATATTAATTTTAAACATAATGTGTGTATTTATGTCCCGCTAATTCCATATTCAAAAGTTATCCCGGTCAATGGATTAATGTGTATTCATTTCACCTTCTCAACTATATAGATATGATTCACGTCGTCAGTTATCTTTTTCAGGAATCATAAACAGCAGTGGTAAGATTTGGCAAGATCAGCGCAAATTTTCTTTGTCAGTTTTACGTAACCTTGGCTTTGGGAAGAATGTCATGGAAAGCAGGGTTCTTGGAGAAATCTCTTCTTGCATCGACGCCATCGGGTCGTACAATGGCGCCCCTCTTGATGTCCACTCTATTTTAGGCACGTCAGTATGTAATATAATTACCTCCTTATCATTTGGACAGCGCTTTCATCACGATGATCCTGAATTCAGCAACTGTGTTGACCAGATCAACAAGTCTATGAAAATTGTGGGTGGAACTGCCGTGGCACATTTCTTTCCATTCCTCAAATACTGCCCCGGGGACCCGCTCCAGTATAAACAGTTACTGCTTAGTAACAAAATAACCAAAGGTTTTATTCGAAAGCACGTGCAACTGCATCACACTGACGAAGCACTGAAACATTCCGATGACTTCGTCAATGCGTACCTGAAGGAGATACAGCGACAGCAAGACGCCAAAGTAACAGATTCTTCATTTAATGGTAAGATTGTGATGTTATGCATAAAGCTATAGTTTCTTCCGCAGGTGTTGTATTCTTAATTACACAGGTACCTAAAAAAACACCAAAAAAACCATGACTAACTGCTGTTGTAAATAGTTACAGTACATTTATTGAGAAGAATACACGTAAAGTCATGTAAAACCACATGCATTCCACATGCGCTGACGGTGACTGCGTTATCTACCGATGCGCTGGGCTACCAATGGACCAATGGATCCACTTTTGCACTGTTGATGCTACCATCAGTAGGTTGCATAAAGTTCGATGGAAGGCAACTTCTTACTTGGGGTGGGGGTGGAGGGGGAGGGGGTGGGTATTTAGTAAAGTAGAACTGGGTAAAATATTATTTAATAATATACATAATGCATTGATACTAGTAATCTTCTGCATTATATCCTCCCTTTCAGAGGAAACATTGGTTGCTATTATCGAGGAGTTCTTCATTGCCGGGATGGAGACTACCACCACCACGATACGCTGGGCTCTGTTACATTTGGCCCTCAACCCAAACGTCCAGATGAAGGCCCAGGAGGAGGTCGATCAAGTTCTTGGAAAAGACAAACTTCCATCAATGGCGGACAAGCTCCAGATGCCGTACATGGAAGCTCTCGTTGCTGAGGTCCAAAGAATTTCAGACGTCGCCCCTCTGTCCTTGCCGCACTGCAACCACCAGGCTGCTTCATTTCGAGGATATACAATTCCAGAGAACTCGTTGCTCCTGCAGAATATCAGTTCAGTGTTAATGGATCCAGAGCTGTGGGAAGATCCTGAAGCATTTAAACCAGAGCGCTTTCTAGATGAAAATGGACGTGTCCTCAGAACTGAGGCTATGATTCCGTTTTCCCTGGGTAATACACGACTATTCCTATTCTTTTTCTTCATTTATTAATCTTGATTATATCATATTAGTATCAAATTAGTACTGGAAAATAACAATCATCATTGTCTGTCTTAATGCCTATTCTTTTTCTTCATTTATTAATCTTAAATCTTAAATCAAATCTTAAAGAAGCCACTACATTTAATGAGAACTGTTTGTGTACATGTATATAATTTCCGTGAAACTAACTTGTGATTGCAATTCATGGATTTGTTTAACCCTTGATTTCAAGGTAAGCTGAACCCTTTAAGGCCCGTAAGTTGAAAATGTTCACCTCCGTTAAGGCCTAGTGTATCAAATACATGCCCTTTTGTATTTGCAGGATATAAATTTGCAGTAACTGCTAGCTGCTATTATTTATTCCGTTATACATTTCCATGTACTTAAAATGACGCGGCTACAGAAATACTGTAGGAGGCAAGTCCTATGACGTCGCCGGGCCTTACGTAGCCAGGGCACTAGATTAAGGGTTTGGTTTACTATTGTATACACACAAATGTACCCTTAACGAACCTGAGAAGGGTTGTAACCGTACTTGTTCATTTCCTTTCAGAATGACGTTAATTGTTCATTATCTATTGCCACATGATCTATTGGTGTGAATCTAAACAGAAGTTAGACACCGCAAATGAACCAGATGAGACTTACTGTCCCTAATAATTTGATAATGAAGACCATCACTGTAAAATGAATATTAGTAAAGAGATTATATGACATAATAGAAGATAATGTCGTTTATTAATACATCTGACTTTCAATTACAGGGAAAAGAATGTGCCTTGGCGAGTCTTTAGCACGAATGGAGTTGTTTCTCTTCATGGTTTGCCTTTTGAGAAGATTTCACTTCCGGCTACCAGAGGGCGCTTCTCCGCCCGATCTCCGAGGCATCATCGGAGTGACTCGGTCACCTAGTCCCTATGACATCTGTGCAGTAGAAAGACACTGCGACTAGTTCACATTGACAGCGGAACTACTCACTGACGGGCTGTCAACACAAATGTCAAGCTGAATAATAAAAACATTTCACTCGCATCATGGCTTGCATGAATGAATGAATGATCTTTATTTCATCCATTAAGATCGGAGAGTACAAACAGGGATACATCAGAGTACTAGATCAGAACAGTAATACAATCAATGCGTCAGATATACAGCGCAGCTTGCAGATTCCACGAGCTTATCTCATGTGATATTACAGCAATAAACTGTGCCCACTCATCGAGTGACATGTCTCTAGTAAGTTCCGTTATGCCTCCTAGGAGA
>JAUTBT010006667.1:0-45996 GCA_032361225.1 Lepetodrilus schrolli
TATATATCAGCTCATATCGATGTATATCAGGATTTTTCTCAGTGAATTTAACAATAGAAAGTGCGGCGAACCTCAATATGAACACATCACACACATTCATGCACACATAAACACGCACACACACGCACCCGCACACTTTACAATAGACAGTGTATGTGAACACACGCCAGTGTCGGCGGCAGCTCGTGGCAATGGCGAGAACACCTGTTCATGGTGTATCATATTGCCTTGACACCCATTATCATCCTTACAGCAGTTTACCAATCACAGTCTCATCTGACTTCGCCTACATATTAACAGATGCACAGATCACGATGTGTGATGTATTAGCCAGAGATTTAGGCTTGCTGTTTAGTATTGCTGTGTGATGGGGATTTCTGTTACATATAGGATGTTTTATAGGATTGTATTCCGACATTTATACTTGATTTTTGTATTGTTTTGAGATCTATTCCTATTACGTACGACATGTTATAGGATTGAATGGAATTATTTAAACTGGGGTTTTCATATTGTTTTGTTATGCATATTTCCATTGCAGTTACGTTATGTTACATAATGAATCCAGGCATGTAAATTCTTGTTTATTATTTTTTTTATCTGTTACATTATATGATGCTGTTAGATCGACTGGTGTAAATATGCCTAATTTGACGATGTATATATGGACCTGTACGATTTTATTACAGAAAATGGTCAAGAATTCTACCCTGGTTACCAAGGTTACAACGATTTTTTCCTGGGCCAAGGTCAAGATGGGAACATTGGGTTCCTTCCCCCATCTCAGGGCCCCCCTCTCATGAACCTCGACCCCGCGTTACATCCTCCAGGTATGTACAAGGGAGACAATCCATGGACAACTATCTACATTGATTGACTACTAGTATTTGCTACCATTGCAATGTTCTTGTTTGTGGTCCATGGAATTCAGACAATGTGGATGGTTGTCTATGTATAAATCAGAAGTAAATAATTTACTGTTAGTAACTACTAGTACTGTTACGGCTGTTTATTGCTACTGCAATATTACTACTACTACTACTACTACTACTACTACTACTACTACTACTACTACTACTACTTACTACTACTACTACTAAAACCTTCACTACCACCACACTTACAGCTGTTTTTATAATGCGAGTTATATTGTAACTAACTTAGTATTATGTGAAGATCATCTATTTTCATTCGTTCTTTCAAGCTACTACTCAGACACGGCTGACTTGCTGTAATTACAAGTGTGTGGAAACACATGTCAAAGATTGTCAGTTGTTAGGAATCACTCGCCACGTTGTAATTGCTCGCTCATCAATATGCTAATAAGTATTGCGCAACATGACTGCGCATGAGACATTACCTAACGAAACTGGCGTAAGATAACGGTATATTTACAAGCACAATTACAGCGGCAGAGACGACGATTTTGACATGCTAGGACACAGGGGCGTTAACGGAGAGGATCTGGACGCAGGAATTGAAAATCTCTGGCGCTGGCATACTCAATTGTAATTAAGTCGTCCACAATGCAATCTCAGCATCGTGTCGTTCGTTAAGTCATCAATTACGTCTACAAAACGGAAGTTCCAGAAATGCAGTTCTAGCGCGAGATCTGTGATAGACTACACGAGATCGCCTCGGGGCGACTGGAACTCTTCACATCAGGAAGTCCAAAAAGGACGAGTTCAATAGTTCTTCAGACTGTGAAGTCAGGGAAGATGGTAAGCAGCGCGAGTGACTTGGTTGTTGAATCCAAGACTGATTTATCTCGCCAATCCCCGTGCTTCTGGCTATCCTCTCACAAATATGAGCCGTGCCTTTAATTACAAAGGGATGATTGCATAGATCGAGTGTTATGATATGCCGCGAGGGAACCCCGACTTGAGCAAATGCCGCCATTCCAAGGAGTTATAGGAAATTTATCCTTGGAGTCTTGGAGATCATCTATCACCAAGTATCCCCCTTCCCGCCAGCGTTATCTCCCCCGAGCCCCGCGGGATTACGCGAGATCGATTGTGTCCCTTTAACCAGCTGACTCCGAGCTAGTCGTGCATGGAGGCTGTTTTGACAGGCGCTTTTTATAATTATCTGTCGATTATGGTCGAAGGGCTCAACTCAATGCCTGTCTGGTGGACCGGCACTTGCAACCCAAGAAATAAATACATCAGTAGTTGGGAAGGAAAGATTACTATCAATAGATTATGTCAGAGAATACTTCGGAACACTGACTGGATGTGCCCGGAAATTTAAAAGAAAAGGAAAGTTCTTAAGAAGAAACGCTTGAGAAAACTGACTCACACTCGAGTTAACATAGGTCCGGAGTACATCAGATGTGGCACCATTAAAACTACACTGAACACCAGCAATGTACTGTCTGAGTGAGGTGTAGTCTCCGTTTAAAAAATACCGGTATACGTAATTTAGCTACATCTGCTATACGACACACGTTGACGAGAAAATTATGAAGACCATTTATGCTTCTTCATCTTCCGTCAATATGCCGTTGGTCGTACAAACACGAGGCATGGTGCCATTTTATCTTCTTATAATTCAAAGCAGAATGTCTTTTAGTGTGCTTCCTGACTTGAAAGAAAGCAAACAAGGTGCATAAATGCAAGACACTTGCGCACGTGCATGTCTTGATGTTGAATGGCACCAAAAAGACATGGCTACACATGATGCGTCGCTCAAATTCGTTTCGGCGCCCAGTCCATTCCGCAAATACTCTCCACTTGTGTGTGTTCTCTCCGCGCCTTCCTCTCTCAGACACTCGTAGCAAGAGGCCCAGCATCTTCTATTGGGAACGATGGAAATCAATTAATATTTCGTAGAGAACAACATTTTTAACATACTTACATATCCAGGGTAGCTGTCAGAATGTATAGTCAGCTCATCCAGTGCAAGGACGCGGTGGTGGTACAGTTGACCAAGTGTTTGTACCGGCGGTGACCTGCAGACTGGGTTCAAACCCGCTGATAAAAGTCTCTGCGTTCTTTGGCCATCGTAAATTATGTAATAAATAAGCCCCGACTCTCGGAGCGTAGTGCACGGTAAACATTTATCTTCTGAATGTCGGTGGTTCGACCAGGACGTACAGTATAGTGATATATACAACACGCGTTCCTTCAGTCACATGTATTTTATGGGAAAGGATGTTGCAAACATCCACAGTAGGATGGACACTTTCCAATTATGCATAATACAATTTGCGTTAAACGTTAAGTCAAATACGCTCTATTTATTACTACATGTTGTAAAAAAAAAGAATATATATATTATTATATTAATATTATTATTGTTGTGATTATTATTATTATCATTACTACTACTATATATATACTATATTAAGTGTTTCCTATTTAACTGAACTTATTGGAACATGTACATGGTTAATGGCACTGTCGTGAATTGTCTAAAATATGATGCACTGATTATGAAAACTATTGACATTTAAACACGTGAAAGCAAAATTCACTTGAAATTATATTTATTTCCATTATTTTCTGACAAAGAAGAGAAACAATTATACTTGCAGTGCAAAGTAGTTGGAAATACCGGTAGATTATGCTTACTGAGCGTTTACACTAGCAGTCGTGAGGGAAGTATGAGATGTACAGGGGAAGTGCTCTTTTGTCGCTGGACTCAGCGATGATCCGTCACATGCGATGCTCGTAGACAAATATACATATGCTAATTTGGAACGTATTTTCAACTGTCTAATTACCACTCCAAACACCCCAGCTTTGCTACATCGTGAACAGGCATAATTTCGCACGTTTAAGGACTGTCAGCGATATTCCACCGTCACGTGGTACCTCCTCGTCTCTTTGTTAACAAGCGACACGTGCGCGCAGATCGATCACTAAGGTAAGCGGCGCGGACTTACTTCCGGAAGAGGGTAATATCTGAAATTCTGCGTATGTATACATTGTCGTTTATATAGCAAAATCTGTCGCCTCTTCCTTAGAAGTAGTTCCGGTACTCGTGATGTGTTATCAATGCGCAACATCTGCCGTGTCACTTCTTCCTCTCATATGAACACGAACAATAGACTTCGCAGATAGTTCCATCACTAGTTTTCCCCAAGAACGATGATTGTTACCGTGTCATGCCTAACGATGTAAACCTATCCGTGACCATACGACGTCAATATTGAAATACTCCATATGATGCCATTCTAGCTGAGCATTGCATCTTTCATGTATTTCCTCTCAATTGACATAACGACATAACTATTCAAAAATGCATGTTATTCCTTCCTAAAAAATTATGTCATGTCAGCATTGTTTGTAACGGAACATTCATGAATACAGCTTTGATTGGGACCCCCTCTTTTTCGAATATTTTCACTTGTTTCGTCCTGGGTGGCCATTTCATCATACTCGCAAATATTCCAGTAAACATACCACGTATGCGTTGATATATCGTAAAATATGGCATCAACATCATAACAAGGATAGTAAAAATTACTACTACTACTACTGCTACTACTACTACTACCACTACTACTACTACTGCGACTACTACTACTACTACTACTACTACTACTACTACTACTGTAACAGATGTTAAACGCTCACACAATTATGAGCCTAGCGGTCTCCACGTTAGTAGTTTTAGAGAAGACATCATTGTTCACTGACCCGGAAGAGATCTACTATTACTTCTACTACTACTAGTACCACTACTACACCGCCATCACAAACCGCTACCTCTAACATATACGGTATAATTACGACAACTACTACTATAACTGGTATAAATTAACAGCGACTACAGTTATGTTACGATTACGACTACCAAAAACGAGCTCCTGTTCAGTACTGGCCGTTGTTCCTCTACCATTCCTATATCGTTCCATCTCGTTTGAAAGCCACCGGCACATCTTTACGGCCGTTCTCTGGCCATTTATGTCAAAGGAGGCAAAGAGAGGCACGTTCTGTCAGTCGGTAGAACCGTAGTTAGTCTCGAGTGTCTCTAACGGATCATAAACTGCCAGGGAAGAGAATGTTTAACACGGGAATCGGGAAAACATTTCGCGAATCTCCCTGTTCTCTACGCTATGAATCTAGATACGGGCTTTAAAATTGATAAATGTCCGTTTGGCTCTCGACTGGCGCGGGATGGCCAGGCATGAAGAAATCTCCCAATACCTCAACTGCCATCCCGAGCTCCCGGTATAACATTCCATGTCATAAATGTTTTTTACGGCCCTTGCTTCTCCACAGTTTTTCGGGTCTGACAACATAAAAGCTTGTGGCATGTGTTAGATTTACCTCCCTGTCTCCCGTCATGAACCGGCGAGCCAACTGTTCCGCAAAGCCACACTAGATTTGTTTTGACTCGGACTTTCTTTGACTGAATCACGATCCTTTGATTTCATCGGGACGGTTTATCGTTGCCTAATTAGATACATATGGACGCTGCGTGGTGAAGGGGAGGATCCTGGAGCCCCCGGAATAGATCTTATCTTCTGAAATCACCACCACATACCAGCAGTACAAAAACTACCACTTTGTCTGTTGTAGATATCGAATTGGAAGCTTTTCCCAAGAGTTAGGGGATTATAAACTCTCAGCAATCTCTTTCTGATATTTTCTATGACGCCTATGCCGTCAGTACGAGTTATCATCAGGAAATGCTAGCATCATGTCGACATCCATTCTTTGCGCGTTGACAGCTGTAAGATTTTTGTAGAGAAATGATGATAAACAAACGACCAACGCAAAATGTAATATGCTCCTTTTATTGCTTTGGCTACATTTACGTGTGTTTCACAGCGATACGATTGAGCAGAAATGAACTATTTCCTTTTTGTATGATTCAAACATATTTGTCCATAAATCAGGAGGAAGTCCACGGTGTGATGGCATTGTATTGTAGCATCCTTATCACGCTACTAAGATAAATATTTGTCAAGCAATAATGTTAATGGAGTGACGTTTATTGCGCTGCATATCTTTATATGAGATGTAGCAAACGAACCACGGTGATAGGAAGGATAGCGAGTTTAATGACTTGTCTTGTCGCTATACGTCTGTCATTGCCAATTTGAGTATTACCGTAGGAATATTCAAATACCATCATGTCTATTGTTAGCCGTGTTCTGTTACGTTTTACATGTTGTTAGTGTTTACAACCAGAACTCATTGCTTGATGTCTGTTGCAGGAATGGGACAGGAAGGACAGTTCTTGCCAGGAGATATTCTTCCCCCAGCTTCCACGCCAGAACCCATGGTTCATGGACCGGAGGGGTCGTTCATTCCCCGCTCAATTCCTGGAACACAATTCAGCCAATCACTTAGCGCGTCTATGAATCATCATCACCCGGAAATGTCTGAAGCATGGTGACAGTGAAAAGACGCCATGCGCAGTCATGATGCGCACACATATCACGGGTCATACCTTACAAGAGATATCCACGTGGTTGCTAAGTTACTGACTGAACTGTGAACGACTATGTATCAGTGCTGCAATGTGATTTGTATATTCTGTTCTCGGTAACTTAGTGACGTAACTTCCTGTGAACTGGATTCAAGGAACTACGGGAAGCCCCCTACAGTTCTCCTGACAAGCTGTGTTCTTCACTGTGTATTAATATGTCTCGTATGTAACTTGAAGAGATCTCAAATTCTTCAGTGTGTTCGTTATGGGCACACCACTTGACCATTCAACAAACATTGACTTTCTTACCATGGTGGTTGGAGAGATTTTCATTTTGAAGGATTTGACGCATAATTTAACATGTACATAATCTGACATTTTCGTGACTGGCATTCTGACTGTCTATCTGTCACATGTCCGTCTGTTTGTGTATTATGTTCTGTGTTCTTCTGACTCGGCTATGTATCGGGGGTAGCACCACAGAGAGACACAACTGCTGCGATATGTACTTGCAAGAAATCCACACTGAAAGACATGACGCTCAATGCCTCGATTTAGTTCAACATATTCCCTAACTATTTACCTAGGCACGTGGTCCGAATTTGCTACGAAAGGTCACTCGGTGCATGTCCTCTCCGCTACGTATAGTGTCTCCACGCTCGACTCGCAACTAGTCACCCTTTACCCCCCAGTAAGCCCAGTGTTGACTGCAGGTGAAAGCACAAAGCGAATACATGTAAAACGTTTTATCTGATTTGACTTCAATTATCTCACTTCTTTGCGAATAGACGTTTGAAGCTCTGCGACAGTGGAAGCCTCGTTCCCGAAGGATTTGCGCCGACCCCCGTGTTTGTTTCGTTTGAAACAAATGTTCGGGAGCAACGTCAATCTACCGCTATAAATACCCCATTGAAAGCACGGCAGAATGGCTGGAACAATTTGCCTTTGAAATCCAAACTAAGTTAGTCCCAGCTCCATTTTCTGTGTAAACATGCTTTCGGTTTTGAAATAAAATGGAGGTCTCGGAGGACAGTCACGTGACCAGTGCCCGCGCGAGATTCCAAAGCATCTAGGTCTCGAGGGGCAAGCTATTACAAAGGTAAACTTGCCTCTCGCAACGAGAAATGAAATTTTAATGGATAATCCGTTAGCGATTTACTACCACGGTGGCATCGGGGAGCTTTTAATTCGTTCACTGTTGTTCGATTCAGTGCTAGATTTGATATTCTCTCAAATACCAAACATATCGCAATTGTGTCCAATGTTTACCTGGGCTACTTGTTCTGGGGCTATGGAAAGGGGATGAAATCACATCAACTCTAAGCAGTCTTGCATATTAAATTAAAGAGGGATTTACTCTTCTGTCTTTCCCGAACAATTGCATCCACCAACGTCCTATTGAATAGACTATTTATTTTCCGACGCAGCATTCACTGTCTGGTATAATTAGTATTGAAGGGGAATCATACAACGTCCATTACCAATCTCATTCCGACGAGCAGGACAAAAACGTGCTTTGGCGATATCTCTGTTTGAACAAATCGTTCGAAACAATGGGTATAATAATTTCGCGCATTGCTACGAAAACAACCGTCAATGAGAAGGTGATTGAATTGATAGTTTTCTTTCTACATGGTAGACCCTCGTGTTTAATGTTTTCTGTGTTTTCATCGTACCAATGTAGTACTCGTATGCTGATGAGGGGACATTTCTACCTCAGGTGTACGACCATATCAATCCTGTATCAACTATAATGACGAGGCAACGTATTTCTAACATATACATTTCAAGCATCAACGTATACTTAATTATCCTTTTATTTTTACAAGCGTAACTTTACGTTTGGATCTACTTCCAAAACTTTGCGTAAACCCGCTCTACTATGTGCACTATAGAAAGTTTACGTCCCGTCACAAAATGGAATATTCCATATTTCAGAATTTGAATCTGATCATCAGAAGTGCTAACGTTGTATTTTATAGATTGACATATTCGTGCCACCTATAATATATATAATACTATAACGGAATGGTTCTGTCAGTATTATGAATGCTTCGGATAATGCCCTCGGCCTGCTCATATGAGGACAGTTTGCCAATATTGACGTTTTCAAATACTAATGGTAAGTTGTATACAACTTCCTCCCTCTTTATCCGTGAAGACTTTCACCTGCCAGATGTCCCACAACGTCAGGCAGTACCGCTGTAACGTTCGAAGGCCAATAAGGTCTACTGATGTAATCCCAAACAAATAAAATGAAATTCCACACCATCCTCCGTCCTTGTCTATGTATTCCGGGCACGTATTCAGTGTTTATGCATCTCCAGTGGCAGTGTAGTAGCACTTCGTGCTGTGGGTTCGAACCCCGACATTGTAAGACGTGTACAATAGGAACCAACTGGATCATACATGAAATCTCACGGACGTAGGTGTAAACAGTCAGAAAAGATGTTATTAAAGTTATTTATTGTTTATACCTCGTACATGGAAGACTACTTGAACGAATACAATTTCAAATACTCATGAACTATACGAATTTGACAATAGATGCAGCTTAGCTTAAATTACTTTTCACAAATAAGCCAAGATCATATAACTCCTTGGTAAAACAGTGGATATATTTCTTTCCGGGACAACTATTCAGCGACACTTTTAAAAGGAAGATGATACGTAGTTAAAGAATTACATTTGTAGAAATAATTTTAACATGAAATGTATCTACTGAACTTCGCACAATAATTTGCATCATATATCTTCTAGTAATACGTAAGGATGGCACCATTTGTACGAGAATATTTATTAAATCAATAACAGCTATTATTGCATACATCATAAGACACAGAATATTATTTCCCCATCACCAAAAAATATATACTTTGAAATAATAACAGCTATCGTATTACTCAACGTTTCATCAGTAAAATACCAACGTCATCAGGAATAATTATGCACACTGTTCATTACAAGGCTACACGATGGAATCTTGAAACAATTCACTATGCAGACATCTACGAACCTTCACACCTCACTGTGTGATCAGGTCGACCAGCGGGTCCTGACTTGTAACGTCAGAGTTAAGTATCTTCCCATGGGAGCACTTCAAGATTGCTCGGATTTTCGTGGAACTCACCGGAAGATATTCCGTGTAACGGAGGCCAGCGATTACATCACAACCTCGCTGGGAGAGGTCAGTATTGCTACTTGACCATCTGTCCCGTAATAAGAGCGCCCATCTGCTGGAACAGGGCCTCTAGAGGCTGGTATAACATGCCCCAAGTGGGTATAAATAGATCGCCGTGACGGTAATCACCCTCCTGACATTTGATGATGATATCTAAATAGTTGAGGAGACATTTGATGAAATGGCTAGCGAGGAAACACACTGACCTCTATCACTGTTGGTCTGAAATGTGTGAAGCAGTCAATTCATCAGGAGTAATTACCGCTGAAACAATATGTACGTATTTTACAGTTAAGCAGTAGCCCGGAAATTCAGGAAAAGACGTAATGTATTTATCAATTAACTAATTACATATCACGAATTATACACTGATTATTTAACATCATTGTGGACGTTACCGGAAGTTGCTTAGCTTTAAAATTTCATTGACACACGAACAGAGAAACTACACAAATGCTGGATGTTAGTTTATTATTATGGACATTGAAATTCCTTGGAAAAATGTTTTGAAACAATCTAAAACCATAAATATCGTCAGACAAACTTACAAGAAATTGGGTACAATAAACTTGACTGGCGTGTAGCAGTAACTTAGCCATGTGGAATATTGGACTAAATTAGAATTAACACAAGCAGATAGAATTAAAGATAAGACAAACATAGGCAGAGGGGGAGCTTATACGGTATACATATCCGTCAAAATGATATCCTTACGATGTTTCACACCATAAAGATGATATGTTTGATATCTATTTTTTTTATTTCCTAAGTTTTATGTCTTGCTTATTACTTTCACAGGGTATACATCAGGATGTATTATTTTTCTAAATATCAATTGAATACAGCTGCAAGCAGATTTTTTTTATGAATATCTAGAAGAAGAACATAACTAGAGAAGAAAACGTTCTTATTTCATTTCGATTAGCACTGCGTATTATTTTGTATTGGCGAGTGAACATTCTAATAGACGTGCTAATCACATATTTACAAAACGGGAGTTTAACTGTGAATGGAATAGCGTATTCAAACACACACACACACGCACACACACACACACACACACACACACACACACACACACACACACACACACACATTGCAATAATAGTAATTACAGCATAGATGATAAAAAGGCAATTGTTTAATACAGTATTTTTGCTATCCTGTAGTTCTTTAAAAGTTATGTCGAAATGATACTGTGAATACAGATCTAATGTTTCCTGAAAATAAATATTCCTCTTCTACGATGCTGTATACTAGCACGCACACGCACACGCACACACACACACACACACACACACACACGCGCGTGCGCGTTCAAAGACGCACACATACACACACACTCACACACATATATATATATATAAATATATATATATATATATATATATATATATTAATTTTTTTCCTTGACACTTGTATACTTTTAAAAGGCAGATAATACTTCGTGAAAATAAAACATTAATTTTATAGAGATAATTTAAACATGAAATGCATATACTGAACTTCGCACAATATTTTCCATCATATATCTTCTAGTAATACGTAAGAATGGCACCATTTGTACGAGAATATGTATTAAATCAGTAACAGCTATTATTGCATACATCATAAGAAACAGAATCATTTCCCAATCACCAAAAATATATACTTTGAAATAATAATGGCTATCGTATTACTCAACGTTTCATCAGTTAAATACGTCAGAGTTAAGTATATTCCCATGGTAGCATATATATATATATATATATATATGTGTGTATATGTATATATATATATATATATATATATATATATAGCACGATGTCCCAAATATTGGATGCAATAAAATAATTTACTTTGAAGTCTTCAAAGTTTTCAGAATTCCATTTCCGACAATAAAGTTAATTTTACTTTATTTCGTTTAGGTGCACAGGTACCTGCTATGTTAGTCTGATTCACGTCTGTTGTTACAGACACACCTACTTGTATTTTGAAATCACGACATTTTCTCTACTCAATCGAGGTATTTTATGGAACATTTAGCGATCATAACTCGATAAGCTATTGCGTTCTGTAACGGGGTATGATGTTACTGATGGCAAAGTCAGGTAGTCCTTGGAATGCTAAATGATTGGAAACATTGCTTAGAAGCAGTCTGTTCCCGCTGTACACCCTCCCTATCCCATGGGAGACGGTCAACAAATCCTCTATACGAATCTTAATAACTATTTTACCGTAATGTGCATGTCATCGCGCTTCGTATTCATATTACCAGTCTAATCGCTTTTTGATGTCCAGCGCTAGTCCGCAGTGTTGTATTTTGTAATTTATTTTCCATTTTCCATTTCGTCGCCACAAACGACGTATTGTAACCTTTAACCGGCACTGTCAGCGAGAAATGGATTTTCCATCTAACCCGTGGTACACATGCAGCAACAGGACCCATACAGTGATACGACTGCAGCTAGAACAAAGCCTCGTAGAATCCCACGAGATCTCGCGAGGCTATAGACCACGGAGCGCACGTGGACAGGCCTTTCTTTGAAATCATATTTCGCATTATATGCATAGCGTCCCATTAATTAAAGTAATCCAAGAATAGTGAGGCGTGCATCAAGTTCAACAACATCTCTTTTACTGACTCCCACTCTGTGATCTAACGGGCTGGGATCAAACGGAGCAACATCTTGCTTGCTTTACATATGTATATCTCCAAAATGTCCAAAACTACGTGGATATAATCGTGAAGTAAGACAACAAAATCTTCAAGTATCAGATACGTAGTGTCAATATCCTCATATCTACATTGCCCTTGTGGATGGTGGAGAATTGGGATCTGTGGAGGTTAGAATCCAGTGCAAAGCACAATATCTTATCTTTGGCAAGACTCTCCACTGAGATTGGGTAGCCAGAGAGAAGTGCGGGTATATGCAGATGCCAATCAAAATGTGCCATTGGAATTGAATGATACACTATTTTCTAATGGAAACTTGATATGTAACAAGAATACCATTTGAATCCTAAGCACTCGGGATATTCATCAACTATAGTAAGGGGTACGTTTGATAGCTTACATAGATTTGCAATCATAGCGTG
Organism: Lepetodrilus schrolli; assembly: GCA_032361225.1. Taxonomy (NCBI): domain Eukaryota; kingdom Metazoa; phylum Mollusca; class Gastropoda; order Lepetellida; family Lepetodrilidae; genus Lepetodrilus; species Lepetodrilus schrolli. The sequence continues at coordinate 12,644 of JAUTBT010006667.1, forward strand.
ACATTTCAAACTTTACATTATTTGTAAATAGCAAATGTTCTGTCAAGTTTCCTTACAAGCCGCTCTCCGCTATCACCGTCCTAAAAGATACTTATAAAAATGTTTCAATTAAAGTTATCTCTGCATTTTTCCAGCAAACCAGGTGCAAGTTGACGGAAATGTTCCTTCCTCCATTCTGAGCGTTGTCCGTCTAATTTTCTCGGAGTTGCAGGATTACATGTCGACAATCGGCGGTCGGTCTTCGATGGTCGGTGATCGGTAGTCGGAATAAAAGCAGTCGGCCCACGGCAAAATCTAAAACGGTGCCAACATTTGAAAATCTGAGAGACGCATTTCTATTAAATATTTAGCCGCCTCCCTTACGACTGCTCATCTCGACGAGGCAACCACGTGATAGCCATCGCTACGGGGCGCTCCTTCATATCGATCTTGGGTCCTCCCATCCCTCTCGATTCACAGTGAAGGTCCGCAGAAAGCGAAGAACATATTATATTCCCCGTATCCTATTAAATAACACAAAATAATACACTGGCGATGTAAAATGAGACATGCGCAGCTCAAGCTTAGTGATAGGATATTCTCATAAACTAATTAAACCTCTCTGCACGGGACCGAACACGGGGAAAATGAAGATAGATGCGGGTTGCAACGAGAGGAAATCCCATGTCGAGCTGGAAGGAAAACATTGCTCAAGCTCTGGGCAATGTGAAAAAATACTGGGCTTTCGCCGGACGTGTTCCAATGCTACCCACATACAGGTAACGTGGAGGAGACAGTGTAATTACCGCACACAAAAGCAACACGGATGTTAATTAATCGCTTGATTAGCATAACATTAATTTGATGTTTCAGGTTGAAAGAACTTAGACCACAGCCCCAAGAGAATTTGTTCTTTTCGATATTTGTGTTTGCTTAATTGATTTAAAGAGAACTCGACATCAGCTCAGGAGAACGTTTAGCATCAACAGCCATTCATTATGGGAATACTAAGATTGAAAGTTGAGATTGAAGCTCTAGGCTATGAAAACAACGCACATCGAGGCACGTTACATTATGTTGTACAGTTCGTAATATCGTTAAATACATATCTGATATATATGGTCCTAGTTTCGTTCAGCCATGGGCAAGATAGAAGCACATTAATTAAGTTAATACAATTAAAAGAGCATTTGTCGAGATTTAGTCTGATGAACTATTTCCACTACTGGAGCTATTACTTCTGCTGCTGCTGCTACTACTACTACTACTACTACTACTACTACTACTACACTACTACTACTACTACTACTACTACTACTACACTACTACTACTACTACTACTACACTACTATTACTACTACTACTACTACTGTAACAGATGTTAAACACTCACACAATTATGAGCCTAGCGGTCTCCACGTTAGTAGTTTTAGAGAAGACATCATTGTCCACTGACCCGGAAGAGAACGGACTGCTTCAGCGGACCGGAAGTAAGGTCATCTGACACTGGTAGTGACCCCGGGGAAGGATTATCACATGGACATGGAAACAATTGTGCGTATTTCCATTCCATTTCCATTTCATTTCCATCATATATCGACATTCGATTTCCCTGCGGAATTATTGTTTGAGAATATATAGGCTATCAATACGAGGCAATATAGAAAGCATGCTATTATTATATGCATTTATGATAAATAAATCACTACATGATAATGTGCAATTATGTATGCTATTATGAGCTCTTGCATACAATCGCAGATAGCCATGCTTAACTCTTTAACTCACTCAATGCTGAAGGCAACCGGAAATGCCCTAAAGAGCTGTGCATATCCCTAATCCAGCAGGGAGAGGGTTAAAGTAATTTTTAAAATGAATCATTTCATTTAAATACACATTATTACGTGATGTGTAAACTTATTTTGCGCGCTAAATTAAAAATGGATGTATAACTGTCTTCTTAGTGCCAGTGGAAATCGGGATGTATAAATGTTGCCACTGTAAGTAATCAAATGACCAAATATAATTGATTTTGAAAGAGGACAAACTATTATTGGCTAAACATACATTTATTAAGGTTGTTTAGTCGGATCCGTGGCCATGGTTAATTGTCTGAAGCCTTCAGTTTCACATTACATATTTAAACACATACTTCCATCATAAGTGAGATTATAGCAGAAATAAATCACATTCCTATCGCGGGTGAAACTATTATTGTGCCGTATTTATATAGCACTCCCTCCATAAATAAGTGTGTTTAGAGTGCTTTACAATGTAACATTGAGTGCATAAACACGATGTAATATAATATGTATCTAATATAATGCTTTTTGAAAAATAGCTTGAAATAATTTTTGTTCAGTTTCAAGAATGTTACTTTCATTTGCTATATTTATCACATGGAATATATTGTTAAACAATACATTATACAGTAATACGACGTCTATAATATACATGCATCATTTTAAAGCGATCTTGGAAAGATATGTATTTTTAGCTGATGAATCCCGTGTGAAAATGAGTTTTAAATAATTGAATATGTAATTGCAAACCTTTCCATTAATACAATGTTCAAAACATGAAATAAAACATAGTTAACGCTTCGTAATACCAAGTTCCCGCCAGCAACTTGCCGCCCACAAACCCGTTGTCATGTCTCTGAGGTCGATTCCTATTTTCGCTACTCCTTAACACCGTTCGAGCATGAAATATCATAATCTAATTGCGCAGTCCACATGCTAATTCACTGTGTGTGAATATCTGGTTAAGGACAGCGACTATTGGTTTCAGCTGCCACGATAAAGGACGGAACAGTTAAAATGTGCCCATCATAGTAATCTCTCAATATTTGATGCAAATGCATGTTTTCGAATTCGTAATATTCACGCAAGATATCGTTTGTGAAATACACCGACAGATACGAAACGGTTGTTAATGAGGTACGTCACGGACATTTGGACATGCTGTAACGAGCGTTATGGGTAGTAGGAGAGAGAGAGAGAGAGAGAGAGAGAGAGAGAGAGAGAGAGAGAGAGAGAGAGAGAGAGAGAGAGAGAGAGAGAGAGGCAGAGACAGACAGACACAGAGAGAGAAAGAGAGACAGACAGGGAGAGCGAGAGAGAGAGAGAGAGAGAGAGAGACAGATAGAGTGAATGAGAGAGCGAGAGACAGAGTGAATCAGAGAGAGAGACAGAGTGAATCACAGAGAGAGAGAAAGAAAGACAGAGAGAAGAAACAACTGACATGTATGATAATAACGTGTTAAAATCTATCTAAAAAACCTAATTGAGTTTAATCCTTAAAAGATGTAACTATTTTCGTGACTTGACTACAAGTATTAACACCTATGACATTTACATGTTCATGAAAATATAAATCCCAACTTTGTCGATATTTCGACCATCAACATTATCCCAGTTTATTGGTGGCTTCTCGTTTGAAAACCGAAAGTAGACTTTGAATTACAGCCACGTTTCACCCTAAGATAATCAGTGACAGTAATCGGTCCATTCCTACCGGATGTCATGAATTTCAGCGTCCTTTTTGGTTTGACCCCCATCACCATTCCAGTGGCACCGAGGCAATAAATATCCAAACATTCTTAGAGCGAGTTATTGGAAGAGAGCTGGTTTTGAGAAAATACGGAATGCTGATCTCTCGGAGTTAATTGAAAGATGGACCAGCGACACGTTATCACGTTGATGCCGACGGTTGTCTCGGAGAGAAGATCTTAAAGCACGAAAAATAAATTCGGTAATTCAGTGAAGAATACGGGACATTGAACATTTATTGTAATTTGGATGTGAAATATGTGATTTGTTCTGTGGAAACGACCCATGTTTCGTTTCCGCAGCTACGTAACACCAGTGGCAGTGTAATGGAAACGAACAAAGATATAATTGTCATTAAGTTGCTTTATTCTGTATACTCCTATTGCTTATTTATCAAAGAAATGGCATCTTGTCAATTTAATGGCGTCGTGTCGTTTTAGCGCTATTTGGGAATCACTATATCTGTATGTTTAAACCCACTAAAGTACATTGTATACAGTATGTCTTTGATGTGTATTAACTAGTGTGCGTACTGGTCACGTCACGAGCTGTCATTTGACATATCAATCCTGTACGAAAGCAAGATTCCAAGACTGCTAATCTCCACTGCAGCGGAATGTGCGTGTGTGCTTGTGTGTTTATATATATGTGCGTGTGTGTGTGTGTGTGTGTGTTTGCGTGTGTGTGTGTGTGTGTGTGTGTTTTTGTGTAAACGTGCGTGTGGGGAGAGAATGTGTGTGTGAGTGTGTGTGTGTGTGTGTGTGTGTGTGTGTGTGTACATGCGTGTTTGGTGTTTAGAGAACGCTTTCACGGTTTAGTAGTTTTCGGCAGGGGAAAAACTACGTCGCCCGAATCTCTATAGGAATGCTAAAAACGGCAACCTTTACCTATTAGAGTGTGACCTGGCCCGGGGACTTTCTAGGGCTTACCTCCTACAATGTTTCTGTAGCTGCGCCATTTTTAGCACACGTATAACGAAATAAATAACAGCACTCTAGCAGTTACTCCAAATTTATATTATGCAAATACAAAAGGTCATGTATTTGAAACACTTGTGGTGAACGGATCTATCAGTCACTAGGCCTTATATTAACGGAGGTGGAAAATTCAACTGATCTATCAGTCACTAGGGTTAAGGGGGAGGAAATGTACAACTGATCTATCAGTCACTGGGGTTATGGGGGGGGGGTGAAATTTTCAACTGATCTATTAGTCATCGGGCCTTAAAGGGTTAATTAGTGTTGTCGTATTATTAGTTTACTATTATTTGGGATAAATACGTTATCACCCATTGCATAATTATAGCAGCCTCTACCAAACTGGACATGACAAGCAAGGTCAATTAGAAAAAAAGCCCGGAAATTAATAATGATCAATAAATTAAGAATTTCTAAAACAAATATTTAATAAGATGAATAGTACTATATTACAGAACAATTCATACACAGTTCATACACTAATTATTTCAAGAATATCGACGTAAAAAGATATGTATTTTATTAAATAAAATAATACATAACCCAGCTTATCCAGTCGTAGGATTATCTGTAGCGTCTCTATTTTAGTGACAACTATCCATGTTATCTGAGAGACATCTTACAACCATACACGCCAGAACGGTTACTAAGATCCGAACAGAAAGGCCAGGCCTGGATTTCTCGAAACAAACTTGACTTTGAGATTTTGCTCAGCTGAGATTTCTCCATTGACTCAGTGCTGTAAATTGAGTAAAAACTCAAAACCAGCCGAAATTTTACTCAAGTTTTAGCACTGAGTCAATGGGAGAAATATCAGCTGAGCCTCAACTCAAGGTTGTTTCGAGAAATCGGAGCCAGTTGTCAGTACCGCGTACGAAATCGAGACTAGGTGACTGAGCTTTCTCCGTCGCCGTCCCAACATTACGGAACACACTCCCAGAAGCCATCAAAACTTCACCTAGTGCGTCGGCTTTCAAGAAAAGACTAAACACTTTTCTTTTTAAATTGTCTCTTATGTACAGCGCCAGTGAGCAGCTATAAGCTGGATATGAGCCTCTATATAAATACATTATTGTTATTATTATTTATTATTATTATTATTATTATTATTATAACCACGTTTACAGTTAATTTACATCCTTCGATAGCGATACGTTCCTTGGATCGAACTTTAACTATAAACACGACGTAGATGCTACAAATCACGCGGAATGTAATACGTGGCACCAGGGAATCGATACACTATCAATAGCTATAGTTGGATGTATGTACCTTCCCACCCAATGCCATAGGAATGCAATGATACCACCGAAAAAGGGTGACTATTTTATGTGCTTGTATAGCAATAATCCCATGATAGATATAGAGGATCAAACAAGAGTGGTCATATAATACTGAATTTATTAACTGGCATAATTGATAATATGCGAAGCTCTAACGAGCATAATATTTTTTTTGGCAACGAGTTTAATAAATTCAGTAATATTTGAACACGAATGTGAGATTCTATTTATCACATAACTGTATTATAATATCTATTTTCAGTTACAAACACTATATAGGCACATGTCTAGGGAACTGGGTTAAAGCAAGCAGAAAACTATAGTTCCAAATAAATGTGTAAATATTAATACATGTGTTCACATATTTAATTAAAGAAATCTTTTAACATTATTTTCGACAAATGAAGTCCCAAGAAGAAGTTCTAAAAGAGGTCCCAAAAGACTTTGATATCACATATGAAAACAATTATAAAAATCTATTGTGTTATTGCACTAGTGAATATATTTATATTTATAGCATGGGTTTATTGTACTCCCAAACTCCTATGTTATGTGATAAATAACATTTACTGATAGAAATAGTTTGTAGTTTCCTATAATGGAGACAAGATATTTAAAGTATGTTTGGAGTATGTAATCGTACGTGTTGCCTAGATACAAACGCGTTCTCTATTGATAGTGGAACTATTAATATTATTCCACACAGACCGACCTAATATGAAGAGGCATATGCACGTACGACATCAAAATGCATACTCCCTTGGGATGGGAAACGTACTTCGAAGTGATAACGTCGCTACATTTTTAATATCAATAAATCCCTATAGCTATTTCCTCCCGTCCTTTATAAGAAAGAGGCGGCAGCTTTGTTCTACTCTTAAAGCTTATGCCATGATTACTGAGACTAATGAGCATAGTCATACGACATCGTTCGATATTATTTAAAGCACTTGACATCATGTCCGCTTTGGCTCGGCGCGTTCTTCCCCACATTAATAACATGATTCCACTTTGCGCTGTGTTTTCCGATCGAAGAATGAAGTGGACACACGAGATAATATTCAATACAGAGACGTTAGTTCTGCACCCTTAGCCGTTTTATCGCAACTCTGGGTGGTAGATGATAGCGATAATGGAGCACACCCTCATCGATTGACTTCAGCATGTTGAGAAAGATGTAAAGCACAAACGGTATGCTCGTCGTTGAATTTCACTTGGAAAACAATGGCGTTTTTCCTTCAGATAACGCTAAGATAACTTCGTTTATCGAAGATACATAGTCATAGAAATAGTTCTCTTGACCCAGATTTCCCGCAAATACATCTGAAACACGATCGACTATAGGTCATGTCCCAGGTTATTTCTCGTTCAAAAGTTAACTGTAGTATTGATTAACAAAGATCATCCATGGACAATGAAAAAGTGGTGAATCAATTGAATACCTGCGGCAATCTACAAAGCGAAACTAAATTCCGCCCTTTTTGTACGATGCCTATTTATTCTGTGCATAGTATACTCAGGTGATGCAACTTTGACGAGTAACTCTATATACGTAACACCACTATTGCAATTAATTTCAGTATAATTCATGGGTGTACACACACGCATGGACACACACACACACACACACACACACACACACATACACACACACACACACACACACATGCACACACAAACACACACTTAATATTACAAACGGGCAATTTAACATTGAAGAACATACAAAGAGATTGTAAACATTATGTTCTCTGGTTCCTTTTAATTAGTCTGAGGTCGTTAAATTAGTCTGAGGTCGTTAAATTAGTCTGAGGTCGTTAAATGTTCATGTCCCTAATTTATGACGACAATCCACCGGTCGCTAAAGGTTAATGATACTAACACTTTATTAATTACTAAGTTTAGATTTAAGGCTCGCTCACACGGGTCTATCGGTTGTACGACGAGTCTAATTCGATTGGTCGTACGAGTAGAATTTGTTCTAGTCATGCGATCTCGGTCGTTTCAATCCGTCGATTGGAATTATGAATCGCATCGAACATATACATGTACGCTCACACGGTGCGATTCGACGCATCGTTACAACCGATCGACCCGTGTGAGTCCACTTTTACTGTCTACTGATACAGGAATGACCGTATTCAACTTAAGCCCACATTTACATTCGCATGCACATATTTACTTACATAAGTATATTTTACACACCCAAGTATATTATTTACTTACGGTAAGTAATTTTGTCATGAGAACACATTTACATATATAGGTAAAAAGTGCACCTGAAGAAAATCACCTCAAGAAGTAGCGCAAAAGGAAAATATATTTATTTCATAAGTAAATTTACTCTATAAGAAAATTTACGTATTGAGTTTACGTACGTAGAGTTGTGCATGTGAAGACAAAGATTATTTGCAAATATTTATATCTATAATGTCTTACCTCCCCTTGTGTGTGGTAATGTGCTATCAGTAGGTATGGCATTGTGAAGAGTGTGGCGTACATTATCCCGGCCGTGGGAGACAACAGAAGGACCGCGATTTTGTGTCGTGTGAACGCCAGGATGATCATTCCAAACGTGTACGCCAACTGACCACATATATACACACGTTTGGCTCCTGAAACGGAAATAGAAACAAAAATACATTTAAAATATAAATTCTTGCTAAAAAAAAACTAGTTGTCACCCATATATTATTTGCTATTAGAGTACTTATTATGTTTAACTGGGGGGGGGGGGGGGAGGGAGACATACGCGGATTTTCTTCAGATTATATCTATTTCGTAAATAAATAAGTTTATTATTGGTGACATTGCGAACAATGCTATGGGTGGATACTAATTTGGTATAAGTAACAATAAATTCTGGATTTTGCAATAATGCCTAAAATTGTAAAATTTGAAAATATGCATTACCCATTTTGGCAGAAGTGCGTTAAACGTAACATTTTAAGTATACAAGCATATTCACCACTTAACTTACTCTTTCACACCATCGGTTACCTAATATAATCGTATCTCGTGTGGTATTAGAAAGTGACATAGGGGTGACAATCATTACTAAAGGGTATATATAATAATTTAATGGGCTGTGAATACACAGAATTAACACTAAGAAAATGAAGACGTTTATATGAACAATTCACAGTGCTTCATGTGAAGTAGTGTATGACGTAGTAATCACTGAGTCTATACCTCGAGGTTGTACTACAAGTGCTTCGTTAAGTATACATGTGTGTGTGTGTGTGTATATGTGTGTGTATATCTGTATATATGTGTGTATGTGTTTGTGTATGTATGTATGTGTGTGAGTGTGCGTGTGTGTATTTGTGTGTGAATGTGCGTGTGAGTGTGTTCTGTGTGTATGTGTGTAAGAGAGAGAGAGAGAGAGAGTGTGTGTGTGTGTGTGTGTGTGTGTGTGTGTGTGTGTGTGTGTGTACGTAATCGAAAATACTTGTAAGCAATGGCAAGCAATGGCAATGGCGGTTTCACCTATAATCTAACGGCGTGTACAGTAGCCTAGGCTAGGTGTGAAAACTGTATATGGTATGGCAAGTATTCATATCATATCCATGTATTGTAAGGAAATTCTTCGCGCTAACGTCATTAGCAAACCATATACGAGAATAAAACAGATCCTTGGCAAGATTCGAACTTTAATATTCTGGTTTTGTACAGCACCCGCTCCCCCATGTAATGTGAGAAACAATTACTACGTACGTTTCTTGAATATTGCACTTTATGCCTGGTCTACACTGTACATATTGAGCACGGTACTATAGAAATTCTGCCATGTCGGTAACTCTGGTATCATTACCAAACAAACGCATCTCTTTTTTTTCTCGGTCCAACAATCACTGATGAGTGGCACCAACGACAAGCATAATTCTGCACAATATCGAGTCAATTTGTATAACATGATTTATGACATGTGTTTTTGTTTCAACAATTAACTGAAATGTCCATCCAATTGTGTGAGGTCTTTGAAATACAACATGCGACCGTTTGAACGTTTTAATGGCAAACGTGGCAACAGGTCCGGGTTGTGTTTTATGGATTAAGTATAATCCCTCTGGGGATGGGCTTTCTCCGATCAAAGCGATTCATTTCCTAGGGATAAATTTAACATGGGAGCCGTCAGCTCTTCTTGAGAACGTTTCGTGTTCAGAAATGTAGTTCCATTGAATGAGGGAATAAAAATACACTGTGACAATTTTATGCTATATCTTCTCAAAGGAGCTGGGCTTTGTATATCTCCTAATTAGGATAAGAATTACAATACAATTGACACTTGTAAATGGTTTTGGAGATGGGTCCTTTAACGAGATACTGAAATCAGTACTATGTGACCGCAGTGCTAACAGTTTTGCTATTGCCCCCGTTCAAACCAATATTCCCACACTATAAACATATTACCACGAGCTCAGTGAAAATAGTTTCTGAAAACGATATTAAGCAAAGAACATAACAAAATAAACGCAGGCTTGTGTAAACATTTCCATTGCGCTTGTACCATTTAAACAAAATATAAATATGAAATAAATATACAATGTCAATAATGAGGAAAGTTTGATTGCATATTCTAGCGATGTATCAATATGTACGATTAAATCCCAAAAATAATTTTAAATTATAATAATATACACATTTATATTGCACCAAATCCTCGATTGACATTATTTGCCCAGTCAATGGATCAGTGTGCCCTGATTTCCATGTTCAACTCCATGGGGAGTATACAACTATGGTAGAGATATTAATTATGTCGAAACTTACGATAGACTGTCTTGGTGAAACTATGGACATTGCATGAGCCATTTCAAACTTGGCAATTATTGCTTCATGTTTATCATAGTTTGAAAGAGCCTGTGTTTTATATTGCTAGTTTTCGCCTTCTGAAACTTCATGCAATATTATTAACATATCTAGAATGTCTAATATTCCTATGCCAGATGAATGCATTTGACGAGCATAATTATAATATTACTAATTATGCCGATACCCATATAGATTCTCCTGTTGAAAATAGTGCAACTCTAATAACGTATAACAGACTACTGTTACGGTTGACGTTTACGGTGAACTTAGATTAGAGTTACGCCGTTCCGTACCGAACGGTTCAGAGGCGGACTCTTCCTCGCAACACCCGACGGTTGACGAACGTAAATTATAAATAATGGTCTGGATTTTGAGGATGAGGAAAAGCTTGCAATGGTATTATGCTATCCTTGTAATAATGTATTATTTATTATATCTTTCTGAGAACATATATTTTAGATTTTTTTAAAAAAATATTTGAAAGCCAAATGCTACGGCTCTTCAGATATTCTACATCGTTAGCCAATGTTTGTTTACCTGCGAGGATTGTGCTAGGCGGATGGTATATACTCACTGAACGTCCTGACGAGTTTCTCGATACATAGCGAGTACACGGCACAGGAGAAGGAGTAGAGCGACATCCCCAGGGACCCCAGACGTACTCCGTCATCGTACCGGTTGTGCGCGTCACTTCCGCTGGGAGCCTGTGGGTTTCCGCCGTACACCACCTGACCCACAAAATCCGTGAAATACAGCGAATAACAGACGAGGGACATCCAGCAAAACAGATTGGTCAAACATAGGATAAATATGGACCTAGGCATCTTGACGATTGAACGGAGGTAGGTCTTGAGGGTCACGTCGGTGGAGATCTCTATCGGCTGTCCCACGACAGCATCGTGGTTGGCGGAAGTCGTGGTGTTGTTTTGTGTCAGGGCGTGACGTTCCACTTCCGGTTGTTGGTCTAAAGAATCTTGGCTAGGCAGATTTTCTTCCGACTCAGCAGTGTAACCTTTCCGTATGTCAGGATCCGACGTGAACTTGTCTACGTTGGGATTTCCTAGAGTACCGTACGATTGATCATTCGCAAACCCGATTTCCTCTTCCTCTTCATCATCCTCTTCGTTGGTAAACTTCCGGTATTTCGATTTGCCGACCTTCTTTTTCTTCTTCTGTATGTCAACCTGTGCGATCCCTAGGTCTTTGAGTTCTGTCTCCTTGAAGCTGGTGAGTGTGGAGATAACACACACGATGAACACTATTAGAACTAGGAAGAAGACGACCCGTATATGTCCTCCGAAAGCTTCCCCAAATTCAGTATTGTTCCAGTCGACGCCTCCCATAATGTAGCCAACAGTACCCCCGAGTCCTGCCATGACTGTGAACATGGTCAGACCGGAAGAGTGATCTATCGGTGACGTCACATCAAGTAGGTATGCCCTGCTAGGAGACTGGCACGCGTCGCAGTTGAAATCCAACATGGCCACACCAGCAATAGTCAGAATTATGCCCCGGAAATGATCCTTTGAAATAGAAAAGGACTCAGTGGACACGACGTCTGGAATGGCAGTAACAAACATGGCGTCGGTTGACGTCATGGACGTTACGTTTGCGATACTGGCCCCTGCCATTAAAAGGTTCCGCTTAGACGGATTTGAAGGCGTGTGATTATACACGAATCTGTTTCTATTATGTAAAGTTTCGTTTCCTTTGTCGCCCAATAATATACCTATACTTTCTCCGTTAGGAACCAGGAGCAAACCTAACACGATCCCTGCCGAGAGGACGAGGATAAATGGACGCCTCCTTCCCATCTTCATGGAACATCTGTCACTCAGGGATCCGAGAACAGGGACCAAGAAAACCCCTAAAATTGGACTAAGACACCACACAAGAGTCATTAAGGGCACAGGGACCCCCAGTTTCAACAGAATCGGACTTACAAACGCCGTCTCTGCAGCATAACACAGTTCGATTCCACACACAGCAGTTGAAAGTCTGATGAGTTGAAGCTTGGACCTGCGGCTGGCTTGGGCTCCGCCATTTTGGTCATCGATGTTGACCAGTCCAGCCAGGCCAATCCCCACGTACTGGACATACGGGTGTTCTTTGATGGTCTTCAGAGCTCGGAGAATTCCTACATCCATACTGACACCGCGATGAAGATAGATCTGGAATGAAACCACACACAAAAATACACCACCGTTATATGTAGCAGTGATTTCCAGAGCGAGATTGGCACCGGAAGCAAAATAAGGAAAGCGATAATGGCACGGGGAAACAAACGTTAGCAATGAATATGAATGATTTACTAACATAAGGTTCCCCGTATCGTACTGCACATGTCAATTATAGATAAAATAAAAATAAAATAAAACACCTGGTTCTATGAATGGAAAGGGAAATACTCACGCAAAATATATATTGGGGTGTTTTATGTTTATAAATAACCGCCGTGCAGCTGTAATGTTGGGTTAATTTTATGACGTTATAGTATAATTGCATTTTAAAGTCACCTATCGAGAATACAGACGCGACTGGACTTACTATTGATTCACGTGTAGCTGGGCATGGAAAGCTACATTCTACAGAATTGATTTTGTAAAACATTCCAATCATTTCGTTTTACCATCCAGTTTAACCAAATTTGGCAATGCAATGCTTAAATCATGAACGTTTTTTCGGAATTTAAGATATTTCTGATTATATGCACAATTACAATTATCTGGGGTGAAATTTAATGAATTAATAACAGTAATTCGAACCAATCACTTAGCAATAAACGTAACATCATTACATTCATTTCGTATTTAATAGGACAACTTCATGATATACTCTCGCTAATATTAGTTGTCACACCTATATTATTTGCTATTACGTGTTATGTAAGACAATGTTGTATACAACATACGATTATTTCTCTTTCGTAAATAAATTAAGTGTTGTTGTTTTTTGTGTGTTTTTTTTGCTTTATTTTTTGTGTGCTTATTTTTATTTTTTTATCAAGTTACGAACCATAATATAGGTGGATACTAATTTTATTGCTGGTGTCTGCAATAGTGTCTAAAATTTTCAGAATTGGAATTTTGAAAATATTCAATTACTTAGTATGTCAGAAGTGCCTTGAACATACCAATTAAGTATACAGGTATATTAATTTACCTCTCAACCAACGCTTTCACACCACCTAGTACCTAATATAATTGAAGCTCGGGCGGTACTAGATGAGGGTGACAATCTTTATTCATATTTAGTAAGAGCATATCTTATTGGGATTATTACACGTGTGGGTGGACTCAAGAGCGTGTTTGGTGGCTTTCCAGCACAATTAATAATTACCAATATGTCAGGGGCTAGTATACCATGCATGTTACACACGTGCCAAGACCCACTAAAACACCATCGCACTCTCGGAACCTGGGCATTAATATTAAATACTCATTAAATACAATGTATAGTGTAATTAGAAGACGATTAACTTGATTATACAAGGGCGTGCTTGTATTATGTGGCTATTGGTATGTTGAACACGCATTGCTGATTTGACCCAGTCTGGTCTGGTTAATTCCTTTAAAAAAAATATATATATTACTTAACTTTGTTTTGATATATTGGTATAAATTAATGTCATATGATCACATTGATTAGTTTTGTTTTATGTAAATGTAGGGCCTATGAGTATAGAATCAGGATGCTACACCTAGATGTATAGCATTGAAGAACTAGATCGTTGAACTTTATCCGATCAAAAATACGTTCTATAGTCTACGGTGGGTGTAATTAGTGTTGAAACTTTAGGGGAAATCCTGCCCACATTTGAGCGGAATTTCTGTCTAATATTCTACGAATCGTTCTATTATATGGTACGTGATTCATTTGAGATATAATAGACGTTACTATACTAACTGGTCTTCAGTAGAGGCCACCCAGCCAGTAATGCCCAGACATCCCTTTAGCTCTAGTCTACCACAACTCCAATTCACGTCAAAGTGTCGTACAATATTCTGTCCAAATTCGAGAGGAATTATTTCGACTTCGATTCGACGAATCACGGTCTGTAGTAAAGTAACTCCAAGGTGATGGATGACCCAAGTAATCCATTCCTTCTGTGGCAAGAAGGAGTTTAACACAAGGCCAGGTTCTATCAAGTCTTCATTATTTGACTTCCAAAAGTCTAGTTCATTACTACTTCGTTAGAGTGGACAAACAGTCGGAAGTATTGATCAAATTAAACATAATTCGCGACTGGTTGATGAGGGATGCATGCTGCTATAGAACTCGAATTGTCAATCTGAACTTGAACAGGGCGAGGGTTCCATTTGAAGACTGGTGCTTCCAGAAGCATTCGTGATGCATGATCGCAATCAGACTACTATATTTAATTGTATTAGATAATTCACATATTAAATAAAAGTCTTTATAGTATGAAATAGGTTGGGAAATGGCATGAGGTATAGTTGTTTCCGAGAGACCAATAGCATTGACTGTCTAGAATTCCGTTCTACTAATACTCAGTATGCAATGGTGTACTCTGAAATTCGTGACATTCATGCCGAACTTACATTTTTCTATAATTTGGATACCCTTTGTTCCAATTTAGACGAGAGTTCAGCCCATTCTGAAAAGATTGAGATGCAATGAATATTTCTAAAGATCACAGTTATTATTGGTTAAGTATCAACCGTGGCTCGTGTATCTTACAGTAACAAATATATGTTAATACGAACCACCTTACACATTATCGCCGTGAAATGAATTTTCAGTGGAATTTGGATGAGAACAACTTTGCATATCCCTCCAACGGAGGAAATATATGTTACCAACTTCATCAGAACAGAAGCTATAGGCTGCCTTGCAGTCCCAGAAAACAGTTCTGCCGGCAATCTTCTATTCCAGCTAGAATGTGTCCCCTTAAGCAGCTTACCCATGTCTCCTATTTGTTGCTAATGGAATCACAAAAGGTGTTGCTTCTGGAAGGTAAAGGCCTACTTAGACAGCTTAAAGCTACTGTACTGTCCTGGCTTGATTGATTGGAGTATCCGAAGGAGATATCTGATTTCTAACCAACGATAAATCTGTTTTCACCATACACGACACTTCAAAGAAGGAAAGGCGACTGTATAAGGTCAAACGGAGTGGTCAATTGGGCACACACACTCATACCCACATGCCCACATACTAACGCATACACACTAACATACGAACACACACACACACACACACGAAAAAACACACACTCCCACACATACATACATACGCACATATGTAAATAAATAAATACATACAGACACACACAAACATACATACATACATACGTACGTACACACACACATACATACACACATACATACATACATACATACATACACACACATACTCTCACACACAGACACACACACACACGCGCACGCACACACAGAGAGAGATACATTCAAACAAACACATTCAAACATACATGCACACACACACACACAAACACACACACACACATATATACACACACATACTCTCACACACAGACACACACACACACGCACGCACAGAGAGAGAGAGATACATTCAAACAAACACATTCAAACGTACATACACACATAAATACACACACACATACACACACACACACACACACACATCACATACTGACAAAATCCAACAAACACACAACACTTACATAATGTCAAACACACATACACACATACATACACACACACACATCACATACACACACATTCCAACAAACACGCAACACTTACATACTCTCAAACACACTCACACACACACACACACACACACACACACACATACATACATACGTACCCACATACACACACGCAAACACACACAAACACACATAAATATATTCAAACACATTCAAACAAGCAGATCACAAATACACACGAACACATACCGGTATGCACCAGCACACGCTCTCAAACACGCTCAACACACACTAACACACACCCACAAACACATACATGCACACATATATTATATGAAGCAACGGCATTATTTTATTTTTATTCGAGAAGAATGCCATAAGGGAAGCAATTGTATCGGCTTATACTTATAGTGAAATACAAATACTAGTAAAACATATGCATGTGAGTGATGTCTTTGGTATACCCTTTCCCATCTTCGAAACACAAACCATGTATACTTATCAGCCGTCAATGTAGGCATAGTCTGTGTTCAGAGGATGCATCATTCCGTGTGTTTAAAATACTATCAATGGCTGTTGACATGCATGTCTTCATAAACAGTATGTGCGATGCCAGGAATAGTTTTTAATGTTATGAAAATAGTGCTTCTACGTTATGGTATTTGACTGATAGGTGTTGAGTGATTAATTTAATAGATGTATAATGAAATTGATAGGAAGTCCATAATTTAACAAAATAATAATATATTCACAGTAAACAAAAACGCCACACATTCATATTCACTCATGCGGACCGACGCATACACCCACACCGACACACACACCATCACACACATATACATCTCTCTCTCTCTCTCTCCCTCTTCCCCCCTCTCTCTCTTTCCCTCTCTCTCTCTCTCCCTCTCCCCCCCTCTCTCTCTCTCTCTCTCTCACACATGCACACACATTCTCTCACTCTCTCTGGAAATTTGTCATTTGCTTATTGAAGTAAAAATACAATAGGTTTGCCCCTTGGGTATTTTGAAAATGTATTTAGTGAATGAATTGTTGTTTAGACTCTGCGGGATTCTTCTAACACATTCACATTTATTCATGCGGACCCACGCATACACCCACACCGACAAACACACCATCACACACATATACATCTCTGTCTCTATCTCTCTTTCTCCCTCTTTCTCTTTATCTCTCTCTTTCTCCCTCTTTCCCTTTTCCCTCTCGCTCTCTCTCTCTCTCACAAACACACACACACTCTCTCTCTCTCTCTCTCTCTCTCTCTCTCTCTCACTCTCTCTGGAAAGTTGTCATTTGCTTATTGAAGTAAAAATATAATAGGTTTGCCCCTTGGGTATTTTGAAAATGTATTTAGTGAATGAATTGTTGCTTAGACTCTCTGCGGGATTCTTCTAACGGTATACGACGATGTAAGAGGAACAAGGCAACATTCCTAATATGTCAAAGATTTATAGCTCGATAGTTTAAATGCTATATCAATAGGAGCTGCGCTGAAAACCGACATACTATTTCATTTGAGAAACTGAGGAATTAAGATTGTAAATGGGCAGCTTATGTTGGCCATAGAACACTGACATTGACTTCATTTTATTAAATGTCTACAGTTATTCAAAGTTTTACATTAATATTTTTAAGCAAGCGAGAACCAAAGCACAGTTCAGCATGGAAATGTATATACCATACCTTAAATATATAACTGCAAGGTTTTAAAATAAACCAATTTATTAATTTTACGAAAGCCTGTTTTTTAGTTTGTATTTATTGTAAGCTTATATACTAATATTATTAACTTGTAAATTCAGTATTGTGTCTAGCATATACATTTATGATGAGTAGTACATGCAGATACATTACAATTGTAATACTAGTATAACGCCCGTGCTAATAATTATTGTCACCCACAAAGCCACTCTTTAATATCATTCGAACTTCAATGATATTAGATACCCGGTGGTATGAAAGAGTTGATTGAGATATTAATATGCCTGCACACTTAAATTGGTATATTTAACACACTTTGGGCATTATTGGTAATGAATATTTTCAAAATACCAATTCTCACCATATTAGGCACTATTCAATCGATCTGCGGCATGATTTGCAATATAATAAAAACACTCCATTTACTTACGAAAGAGAAACAATATGAAGAATACAAGCGTATGCTTGTTATTAGTAAAACATGACAAGCAATTGCTAATACGTTAGGCGAACAACCATTAGTAGCAAGAGTATATTTATTATAGTGAATGTGTATTATCATTATGTGTGTAGGTATTCAGATTTTTACATTTCGATAGCAGTATGGACAGAAAACATGTAACCTACCTTTAAATCTAAAGCTCCTCTTTTCGAACAGGGTGACGTCTTCAATTAAGTTTGTGATTCAATTTTTAGAGTTGACCCTACGATGACTTGAAATGTCGTTAGCCTGGCTGGACCCGTTTCATCTATTAAATTAATTCCAATGAGAATATTTGTATTTATTCTCTCGCTCAAAGAACTTCCAAGATGTAGTTAGTGTCCACGGGTTGAAATCAGGATTCATGAAGGTAGAGAAGAAGAGAAAGAAGAACTACACGGTGTGCGCGGAGTTTTCAATCAGTCTCCGACGCCACAGGTTTGCCCCGCGTTTCTCTGCTTTAAATGACACTGTCCCATGAATAATTCTTCACAGCCTCCTTCCGATGAGCAGACACACAACACTTCATTAGACCCGAGCGACGCTGTCACGGTGGGGGTCGAGGGACCTCCAACCCGAGGGTGGTACGAGTCGGTGTTGTACGCGGGGACGAAATTTCGCCAAGCGTACTCTCCGCAAGGAACAGATTGTTTTATTGATAAAACCCCGCCTTACGACACACGCAATTATCCCAACGCTTTGATAACGACGAGCTGAGAATCGAATCAAAGCTTTTCATTGAGCCCGAGTTTTGATTGATCACTTGGGCTGACTAGGGCCTGATATCAAGCGCACCAAATCACACGAACCCAGCAGACGACTTGAAAATGCTTTATGTCCAATAATGTCATATTTCATCTGTTATTGCATACCATAAGATATGATTCATGGAAATAGACAGATCTGAAGCAATTTATTTCAAGGGATGATATTTGGAGCGCAATCATGCGAGGGGGATGATTGAGTTTGAAAGCTTTGCAAGGACAAGGGTGTTTGTAATGAGATATCGCTGCCCGAAATGTGATGCCGCTAATTCACCTAAATACTCATACACAAATCTGCCAAATATCCGATGGCTCCTTTCGACACGACATCATATTTAAGGGAATCACTATTTAGTCAGTAAGTAGAATATCAGTCATGTTTGTTGTTATCAATGCGTTTTCAGGTAAAGCCACCATAGGTTCCATTTAACGGACCGCAGAATCGCTTCTCACGTAAATTCATTTGACGAGTGCCAAAACATGAACTTACCTCTTGGCTTGAAAGCTTGTTTGGTAGACTCCCAACTCCATTGGCAAGGTCACTGTTATGAACGTTAACGTCAAGATCTATAGGTGAATAGCATACTATGGTTACTTACCTAATGATTTAAGAATGGGGCCCCATACAATTCTTATAGTATGTACATTCTTTTCGTTCCGACACATTACCAGTAAGTTTGTCCCCACGGGAATCTACTACAGCTATGTTTGCATAATATTATTATATCTAAAAAGCCATGAATCAAAATTTACTGCTGTGCAAAGTTGTAATCTGTAATGATATATTTTTTTTCTCTCTGGCGGGGTATTAAGGGTACTAAACATGGGTGCATGGATAACACACACACTGTTCTAGAGAGGATGTGATGTACTGTTGTTGTGTTAATACACTATACGTGGTATACTGCATCCATAGTTCCACATTACCGTTACTATAATATACTTAATACTCAAATACCATTATATACTCAAGACCAAAAGAAAGTACTCCGATGAATAATTGCTAATACATGTAACAAAATAGATGTTACGTGGTGCTTACGGGATATATTAGAGATATATTACATAGTAATAGTATATAGACATTAAATAAACTAAAAATAACGTGTGTGAATTTATATTGTTATACGTAATGCCAACCGCAATCTCAAACGACGATGTCGTAAAGTTAAAAGATTTGCTCGAAGTGTTCGACGGGCACTGATTCATGCAGCATTAAATCTACGTGACACCATGCGACGACCCGAGGCACATCTTGCAAATGACGTCATTGTTAGGAATCCATTGCGTAAATATAACGTTCTAAGGTGGCGGTCTTCCCTATGGGCTGTAACCTTCGAACGACCGCTCCGAAGACGGTCCAATGTGGCACCATTCTGCCTTAATCTGCGCATGAGTCTGCATATCGGTGTTTTTATACAAGCAAACGTCGTAGCAATTACTGTAAATGAGCTTCGAACGGCAAAATCTCTGTCTTGTTGTGTAAGACGTGGAATCGTTGCGTCTTTTTCTTTGCAACTGAACTGTATGTTTTCATTTAGGAGTGATTATATAATCATGGTAATTAGGAAACGAATGATACACATGGTTTACAAAACACGCACGAAATTCGCAATAAAACAAATTGTAGCGAAAATACTTGATATTTGATATTTAATCAAGTTAAGCTATTCGATTATTACATAATTCTATCGGTGTACTTTATTTTGCATCTGAGTATATAAAGTACTGTATTTTTGCCCCGCGTTTCCTTAAAACGCTGTTACGTATTGTCGCTTGGAAATTCAGCAATCAGCTTGTTCGAATATGAGCTGAAGCGGAAGGATAACTTCTTTTTGATAAAAAAAAAACACACACACACAAAAAAAACCCCACTTCTTATGAAAATAATTATACAATGCTTCGAAAATGTAAAATGTACATGCGGTATGGCTATCACAACCCTCCCAGGAAACTAGGTGGCACTTTAAATCAATTAAATAGCCAATAAATGAAACAGTGGAGGGTAACTTTAAACAACTCCCGAGGAGTGGATATCGACATTTGGTACTATAGTTTCAGGCTGATTGTTATTCTACCGCTAAATCTTTACCCAAACAATTCCGGACAGCAATAATCATTGAGGGATCCTTTTCTATGAATCCCAATAAAGCAATTACGACCTATGCTCCGTCGCCTGGCCCAAAATGCAACCCGACTGACGACTTCTTTGAACCGCTTAAAAATAAATACCGGATGAATGAAAAAAATATATAGAAAAGATTATTTTGTATTTTTTAAAACTAAAATGTATGATATTTTGAAAATATTAGACCGCTAGCACTTGTTAGTATTGCCATCTCGACTTACATCATTACATGACAGGTCAACGTGCATCCTTTCTTATCTCACCGACCGGTGGCAACTGCATTCCCCTGACGCTTCTTTGTGATCCAACAATAGTCGTGCGGTGAATATGATCGATGACAGAGTATCCGCAAGTGGCCTCAGACCACAATTAATTTCATTCTTTGTTTATCACTATTTAGCACTTACAGAAAAAAATCCTAATAAAAATATTGTGCATACAATATTAAAAAAACATTACTGACTGATTCTATAGTGCTCTGCTGCACATTTGCATCTTGAGAGGGGTAATACTTCTCCGGATATTGCTACGGTAAACAAGGTCATGGTCAGTGTCCAAGAATTTGCACTCCAGATGGCTGAACTTAACGCATTCGCCGACAGGGCCAGAGCAAGGTTTTATGAACACCTTGGTCAAATGAAGCCTTTCTTCAGACAATATGAACCCTCATCTGCCATTCCACCCGCAAAAATCTACAAACACCGTATTTGCAAGCAAGCCACAGCCCATCTAATTGAGGACTATGTTTTCTGACGTCACTTCCACAAGTGGATGAATTGTAGTCTGAGGCCTACTGGTGCCACTTTTTCGCTGTACTATTTTCCTCCAACTCTTTTCCTTTTAGGCAATAATTAATCAATTAACAAAGTGGTCTCAGTTGACTACTGTAGGGGAATATTATAATACTCAACAAAATAAATTAAAAGCCGTCTGATATTTTGTGTGGACGATTTCTACCAAATTTCGGAATTCGGCTTGAGGAATTTGGGGCCATTCTTCATGCAATGCCTCTGCAAGTTCTTGAAGAGGACCCGGATCCTGTAGATGTTTGGGCATTTTCATTGTTAAAATAATATAAAGCTAAATCTATATG
This sequence comes from Lepetodrilus schrolli, assembly GCA_032361225.1. Lineage (NCBI taxonomy): Eukaryota > Metazoa > Mollusca > Gastropoda > Lepetellida > Lepetodrilidae > Lepetodrilus > Lepetodrilus schrolli. Next base: position 35,090 of record JAUTBT010006667.1, read on the forward strand.
TCCAAAAACGCGACTGGCCCTTAACTAATTTGGTTGAGTAACATTATTATTATATATGAACTATGAAACTATCCTGATAAGTGAATGCCTTATACTCTGTAGATATGAATGACAATGTAGGCTCCTACAGTTGGAATCGATGTCGTCATGGCCAATTAACCTCAACAACAGACACAGAGGCTACAGAAAACATGCCTTGTGAAACACCTTACTTGATACGCGAAACAGTACAAAGGCAGACCGTGGTAAAAGGAAAGTATTTGTTTTCTGGTGTTATTATTATTTTTATTTGTTTTTGCTTTTCTTTCTTTCTTTCTGTTTCCTTTTTGTTGTTGCTTAAAACCTTTGAACGCGCTCATATGTCGATATAAATATATAGATATATAGATACGTTGAACATTTTCGGAAGCCATGTTAACGAATTTTGCTTAATATAATTACCTGTATAGACTATCCATCCTTCACTGACGTTCTATTTTTCACAACAAGAACAGAACTGTCTTGAAAAACCTCGGTGTATTGTGCACTACTGTCATAAACTCTTTGAAACGTAAAACTTCCTCTAGAAAATGTTTGTCCGCGATTACCATGTGTTTTTTTTATAGTTGTATTTGTACTTCATATTCCGAAGTTCTCGGAGTGAACAAACGTTCTGTTCTGAACGTGAAATAGTGCCATGTCCAGAATAGTTTACACAAATGCATCGGTCTATTGGCCATCCCAATGAACTATTGGTAATTCTGAGATTTTCTAAATTTCATCCAGACTTTATTCAGTTACGTAGCAATACAATAGGATAACCAAATATTATTGGCATTTCCTGTTTCCTGGCAAGATCCGCTTTATATTCCACTCACTGAGGAAATCATGGAATAATGTGAATACATTAAATGATACCAGGAAACATGCTCGGCATATTCCAACATACCAAGGCCGATGTGTCGTTTTCGAATGTCATACGTTACATGGCTGGAATGATATGATTATATCGGGACATTTTCCAAGGGTAGAATTACGCTAAGGGGCTTCCAAATTGGACCAAATAGTCGTCTTTCAGCTGATTGATCCGCAAAAGGCTGAGATGGTAGTGAAATGGTCGGCGTTCTGTCCCAATAACGAGCACCGTATTTAAGCAAGTGAACCAGATGACGCACACGAGAGGTAGAAGAAAGTGAAAATTGTCCAATTTACTTTCACAGGGAGTAATCATTATTCCTCAATAAGATCTCATCTGTCGACAGAAAGTTCGATGTCGATGAGCCGTGTACAAAAAGACATGGGCTTTAAGAAGTCCTGGCAATTTGTGTGTATCTATCCCTCCATCCATTCCTCTCTCCGCTTTCAAGATTCTTTCACATATATTAGCTAGTTATATGTTGATATGTTAATATCTGAAGATACGGTAGTGGAATACTGATAGTTTTAGATGTGTAATATATGTGGCATACTTTGAGTGAACTGCAAACACAACAATAATGATGCTAATAATTAAAGAGAGAAAAAAAAGAGAGAGAGAGAGAGAGAGAGAGAGAGAGAACTCTTTAATGTAATGAGAAGTACCTATTTATCAAATCCTAATATTCTAAAGCACATTAAAAAGCTATTTTAATGAGAACTTCTCTGAATAATATGACCCGTGTGCATCCATTCTAATAGCCATCAAAAAAGTTGACACTTGTCTACTACCGACTTCTTATAGTCACCAGAAAAGATGATTCTCGTCTTCTATCGACTACAACCTGTATTGTACGAGACCCAAGTACGAGAGCTTACTGAGTGACTCTAACAAACTTGCTGAGGTCATTAAATTCCGTGCATTGCATTTCTAGTGCTTTGATTGAAAAGAAAATGGATTGTTTCGAGAACAAAACTGTTGTGTCGCAAGTAGGAACACTTATTGATTTCAGTTTACGCTAACCTCGACAGCATCTACTTCCAATTCAACGAAAGACGTCGTCTCCTAGCGTTATTTCCGCCAGTATGGTCTTCATTATTCATTAATCCGCTTCCGAACACAGGTTTCGTGTCATGCAATGTAACTATATAATACGTACAGAAGATAAAACATTAACTATAATAGGCATTCAATGTATGTCGATGTAACGTATTATAGACTGTAAATGTGTGTAAAAGTTACAAAGGTAACCCCTTGAACTGCAATATACTAAAATGTCCGATATACCTCTACAAATAAATATGAAGCATTGTAAACATTGAGTAGACAATATGTTATGCGTACCTTCAGATACAAGATCGGTGCTAAGCACAGATGAGAAGAAATCTACCCGTAATGTGTGTGTGTGTGTGTGTGTGTGTGTGTGTGTGTGTGTGTGCGTGTGTGTGTGTGTGTGTGCGTGTGTGCGTGTGTGTGGGAGAGACAGAGAGAGAGAGAGAGAGAGAGAGAGAGAGAGAGGTCATCAAGTACGTTTTTGTGTTTTCTCTACCATGAACAGTCATCGAACTCTAGGTGGCTGTGCTCTACCAATACGTTACTTATACATAGTGGGGACGGAAATGCTCGTGCGTTTCAGAGGATTGATTCTGAAGAAACGGAAAGCGAATGCTTTCTAACTACACTGAGGTGGCATTATACATGCATCTGGTTTTCTACTCCTATGAGAATATAATAAAGGGAATACATTAGACTATGAACAATGCTAGTGCCACGAGTCTATCCATAACACAGCGATATCTCCCGAAGGTTGGACGTCCATCTGCACCGATGAATTCGAAGTCTTTTTGAACTGTTTGTTCAGAAGTGAAAAGTCGCCATCCATCGGAATGCGCAACCTACGGATGGTAGCGCCAACGGTGGATCCATTGATAGATCAGTATAGACCAGTTGATAAAGCAGAGTCATCGATGAAGTCCAAATCCTGCTATATAGCCCAGCAATGCATTATTTTGGTTAAACTGTCCGGAAGCATGGTTAGCCCCCGTATATAGCCATCCTTGCCCATCTCCTACAGGTCACAGTTCGTCCCTCGTCTTTTCGGCTTACTGGAATCCGCCACTTGTCTCTCTATCTCTACGAGAACTGAGCGGAAATGCCTCCTTAAATCGACTTAAAGCCTTATTTCCTGCGGTTGTGTTACGCTTTCAATTACCGACGTTCCGTCTCGAATGACATATATCGACCCGGGAAGTTATTAAGCCTATCAGAGCATTCTGAGGTCTTCACGTCTAATTCTTTACGATGGCAGAACGACGATAGAGGAGTAGGGTGAACGAGCTCGTAGCAAACATCGCGGTGCGTCTTTAATTGGACAAAACGTAACTGCTCAGAAATGGACGCGCGAGGACAAGGGGAAGCATGGCAAATGAAGTATTTGTAAAAGAACATGCTTAGCATCAGTCTACGATTCTCGTCATCGGCGAATGAACTGATGTGGATTCGACAGCTAGTCTCTTTGGTCAGATTACCTCCTTACACTGCTAGCTCTAGACACCTGCGCATCTGCTCGGCTAAAGTGTAAACGCCATTTTAATTCTCATATCTACTGCTCATGAGTGCTGACACAGAAAATATACGATTTTATTAAGTCAATTTGAATGTCCTAATTGTATCGTCATTGAAGTCAATTTGAATGTCCTAATTGTATCGTCATTGAACTCAATTTGAATGTCCTAATTGTATCGTCAATGAACTCAATTTGAATGTCCTAATTGTATCGTCATTGAACTCAATTTGAATGTCCTAATTGTATCATCATTAAAGTCAATTTTAGTGTCCTAATTGTATCGTCAATGAACTCAAATGTCCTAATTGTATTGTCATTGAAGTCAATTTTAATGTTCTAATTGTATCGTCAATGAAGTCAAATGTCCTAATTGTATCGTCATTGAAGTGGTATGTTTGTGTTCCTATTTGTGTGTGTGTATGCGCGTGCGTGTGCGAGTGTGAGTCTGTGTGTGTGCCTGTGCATATTCATGCACCTTATTGTCATTGTATTAACTGACGGCTTTTCGGTACCTCTAACAGCTAGACGTGTGGCGAGATACTACACGAAGAAATGTACATGTTCGACAATTGAAAATCTGTATTACGTAAACAGTGCAATGATCAGGAAATGAGAAAGAAAACTTCGTAAATGTAATCTATGTCCAGTTGCACGACGCTCTTGTAGCGCTACAATAGTTGTAATTACAATTGTAGAGTCTTCTACAATTGGAATTGGGGTGCACGAAGCTCTTGTAGGCTATCTGAATAAGACAGCGCTACAACTATTATAACGGCAATTGTAAGTCCTTATTGTAGCCTACAAGATATACAGCTCAATGCCGGAGCTGGCCCACGTTGCTCAAAAATCCTGTAGGACTACACTAGTTGATAGCGAAAGTTCTAGGACCCCCCCCCCCCCTTACAAGTCCAATGCACGAAACATTTGTTTGTATCGCTACAATAGTTGTAGCGATAAAAGTAGTTCATGATATGCACTTACAATTGTAACAAAGCCCCGTTGCTCAGAACAGTTGATTGTCAGTACATTACACGTAAGTAGACTATGGTTGCATACACCTAGCGATAACAGTGTCTCATGCAATGAACTTACACTTGTAGCAGGTCCATACAATTTGACTCACAGTGAATTGTAGCTAAAACTGGTCTGAGCAACGGTCACTAAAATTGGACAGCTATTATAGCGCTCCAAGTGTTTGAGCAACCTCGCTAGAGTATGCGCGCAGTTAGTGACACGCGTTTGATGATCACATTGAAGTCCGTTATCTCTTGTTTCAGATAAGATGGCCCGAGTGCGTCAGAGTGTCCTCCACGTGACACTATGCTGGCAATTCTTGAGCACCATTGGACTCAGCTGAGATAAGAGTTGGAAATGAATTATAACGTTTCTGTATGTGTGTTCTCGTGTGTCATGTCGAGAGTTAGTCCGGTTCAACGTTGTTAGCTGATTTACTAGGGGGGAAACAAATCAAATTGTCTCTATTTTGCCATACTGGTATAAAATTATAATATTCTTCACCGCATGTAATGCATACAAATATATTGTTACTGCATATTAGCTAAAAACAACATTGTTAAACTTCATTTTAAAAACGGAAACCTAAATACATTACACGCAAGTGGGTTACAGTGATTTCATGTATATGAAACCTAATGAAAACTTACACTGAACATTGGTGGTAAGTTTCAGTTATATAATAGCTTTCTAATATCGAATACAAGGCGACGAAGCACTCATTGGGTGCCCGTTAGGCTTCCATACCCTTTGGGGTTTTCCGTTCCCTTTGACATTTAGGTGATTTGTGTTCTTATTCATGTAAAGAGGCACTATTCTTCCAAAATAGTATTTATACATGTAGGTTATTAACACTATTTATTAGCCAATACTGGCTCCCACAACATTTTACAACTTCATTGATTGGTCAAGAATTACTAATTTGCATAGTTATTCTACTGCTGACAAAGATTATACCAGTTATGATGTCGTTACCATCCAATCGACAGCCGTTCGCGTCTGTCATTTGTATGGGCTTGCCATGATCAATTTCACCCATCAATTGTCACCATATGAAGACTGTTCTTTTCGGTAACTAGGCAAATATATACCTTACATCACCTTACGTCATCATATTGCTATAGCTACATTATTGGGTGATAAATAGAATCGCAACTTCAAGGTGTCCTTGAAATGTAAAGATCTTTACTAATATTTGAGAAACAGACCTACTACGACAACGCTAATTATATATGCAATTTTTTTTAAAATCGAGTGTTCTCAGTTTCATGTCTTCGAAAATGTGTTTACACGTGGTTGTCTATTTTCTCGTGTCTATTCATTGATCCGATGTCATTAACGAAAATGCATTTTGTTTCCGTTTTGGACACTGCAAGTTTGTTTGTTGCTTTGCTATGAATATGAACACTTAACAGTCACAAGACCTAGTTTAATTGAACACGAGACTTCCCCAAAATCTTGAAGAAGGCCACCAAGACGCTGGTAAGTCTGGGGAAATGTGGACAATGATGAACTGCCGGAAGAAGAGGACGTGTCTGTTTCTATCGCGAGAATTAGGACGAGACTTGGAACGAGACTAGTTTCTGATGGATGAACGAGTGTGGTACTGCCAAGCCGCGTTAACAAGCAATGGCAATAGGAATATGTATCGATCGAAAACATGTTACGGTTGGGGATGTAAATGTATTTTTTTATTTTTTACGAAATCCCCAAATAATCTGCGCTGCCATAAAAAAAAGTATACAATCACAGATTAAGTTGTCGTTTTGGACCGAATTGAAGTTTAAAATGCAAATGCATGCACTTAGCATACATATAATCGCGTTTGTACCTCCAAATATCTTTTCACAGCTGTAGGATAGGTACAATTCTATTACAGTTTATATTGTGCGTACAGTCGCTCGATCGTACAGCGATTTACCTGGCAAGTGGCTTCTGTTCATCCATCAGGAAATGGGTACCCGGAAGGATAAGATTGAATGCTAACCTACCACCTGAAACGGGAGCTTGGTGTGTGTATGTGTGTGTGTGTGTGTGTGTGTGTGTGTGTGTGTGTGTGTGTGTGTGTGTGTATACTCCCCGGAGAGTTTAGAAAGCGAGGGGACACCGCTCCATTGGCCAAGATAATAATAATATAGGCTATAACCGCTTTGAATGTTTTCGAGTTTTGATATAAAGCATTATATGTGGACATTATTATATGAGCATACAGTATGAAATAATACTTTCCATAGGTCATACAGTATGTAATAGCCTCATGTTTTAAGTGCGAATATTATCTATGTCCTCTCGTCAACCCTGGCATGATTAAATACATGATAAGATAAACCTTAATATTGTTTTCTCGACGTTTGATTAGAGGAAACATGAAGTCTGTGATCTTTTGTGCTGTACTAGGCATTACATTGGTAAGAAAAATGTAATATTCTAAGTTGACTTTACGTCCAATATAGTGTATTATATCTTGTCGTTAACCTATTAATGTTATTATTTTCTCCTAATCCAGGTTTTTGGGGACGTGTCTCTCAGACAGACTGATCCGAAGGGACATGTTCCTAACACGAAAAACCCTACTTTCATCTTGGACCAAGTTACGGTATGATGAATGACAGACGTAACATTCGTTTCCCATGGCCTGCGTTTCAGGAAAAAAGTGGTACCGATAGTTCAGGCGTAAATCTAGGTCTATGTAATTTTCTGCTATCGTAAAAGAATGGGGTGCGCCATGAATAATGCCCAGACTACAGTACGGCTGTAAATCATTTGTAAAATGCTGGGCAGATGATGTGGGATATCTCATTACTTAATCTATTACAGACGAGTCTTCAAATTAAAAAAAAATTCAAATCAACCTCAATTTAGCAATAATAGCAGTAACCTTCAATTTTATTCTAAATGGATGTCGATCTATATTTTTGTTATATATTTGAACATATTACAACCTTATTCCTGCCATTATCGCATAGCTAAGTAAAAAGAAATGTCCAAGCTGTAGATAAATAGCCATGATTCTTGAGCTGGCTACAAAATGCATGAGTTGCATACTTCATAAGTGTTTTTTTCGGTTCCCTTGTGACGATAACCAGTAACGTTAGGTTTTGATTGTCTGCGTGGAAGGTTATTCCTACGATATAAACTGTCGTTTCATGTAATAATTAGCCTCGGGAGGCGCTAGCTATATTTTTCCAGGTGCATACAAGTTTCCATTAGTGATGTGAATGTCATGATTTTTTTGGTAATTGGAATTTCTATAAGTGCCATCTGGTCACTGTATTCGGCTGAAATAATCTGACTCGTCGCGTATGATATTCCTTAGATAAAGTTAAAATAAAATATCAATTTGTTTTCCGATTCCGTTTTGAAGAAAACATTATAGATGTAATTGATAATTACGTAGAAATAAAGCGATTTATAATATCCGTTAAGGAAAATTGCCTTCAGTCTGATTTCAGTCGATATGATCTAAATACTAGTAGTTAACATTTACCACAAGCACAGTTTGGATTGAAATTTGAAGCAAATATTGTTAAAGGTACATCCACGTCGATATGTGTTATATTTCCTAAATAAGCAAGTATTATGGAAACCCTAGGGGTATTTTAAAACTTGATTGCCGTTTGAAAGTAGGCATAAGCCTAACATATGTTTTCTTTGTGCAAAATGTGATTTCGACTTCGATTCGACAATTCTAAGTCTGCAGCCCAAACATCGTTAATTTCTGTTCTGCAATGAAAACAGAACAAAAAACATCGAAATATGTGTAACTCTTTCATATTGAATGCTAATTACATTGACAGGAAGTAGTCGCCATTGTTACGTCTTCCGGGTGCTACTTGTATCATCTGACAGATGCTGAACTCATCAGCGCTGGCGACCCTGGTGGTCTAGATAGCATGGAGGTAAACTACAGTGCTATATACATGTGCCTTTAATGGGAAATAGACAAGTAGAAACCGTTGGAAAAAACCATAGGACCCGTTGTGTGTGTGTGTGTGTGTGTGTGTGTGTGTGTGTGTGTGTGTGTGTGAGAGAGAGAGAGAGAGGTATGGACGGAGAGAGAGAGAGAAGATGGATGGACAGGCAGACAGAGAGGATGGTCAGAGAGAGAGAGAAGAGAGAGAGAGAGATAGAGACCGACAGACAGACAGACAGAGAGGATGAAGTCACATAGAGAGAGAGAGAGAGACACACCGACCGACAGACAGACAGACAGAGAGGATGGAGTCAGATGGAGAGAGAGAACGGAGAGAGAGAGAGAGAGAGAGAGACACACACAGAGAGAGACACACACACCGACAGACAGACGGACAGGCAGACAGACAGACAGGGAGAATGGAGTCACAGAGAGAGAACGAAGAGAGAGAGAGAGAGAGAGAAGGAAATAAATAAGTAAATGTAAGAGTGTTATTTTATAGTACTCCAGTTTCCAACCTCGTTAAAAGGTACTATATTATATCTCATGGTATAACACATGTGCACTCTCGTAGTGTATGCCTCACATGCCCTCGTGTTGTATCCTTTCAGCATGCTCTGATGAAGGTACTGACTACCACCACACACTTCCCAGTGGCGGCACATTGGCAGTTCACCCACGTCAACAACAGCATCAAGAATGCCTGCAAAAACCCAAAAACCTACAACATCCGTGGAAACATCTAATCGTACGTTAGAGGTAACCGCTTGCATGATATCTACAGGTGTGTGTGTGTGTGTGTGCGTGCGTGCGTGCGTGCGTGCGCGCGCGCGTGTGTGTGTGTGTGTGTGTGTGTGTGTGTGTGTGTGTGTGTGACACGCAATGTAACTTTGGATAAAATATGATCTGTATGTAATGCTGACGGTGCAACAACGTCTCATTCGCCTGTTAAATTCGTTTATGGTCTTGGACTTTCCTGTACACAACGGCATTAACTAGGGTAACTCCAACCGTGGTCTGTGGCTAAGGTTAGAGTTAATGGTATAGTACCTTTGAGTTGCGTACTGGATGGAGACCCCAGGCTTGCATTTCACGAAAGGGTCGTACCGATAGTTATAGTCTAAATCGAGGTATACGTCATTTCCTGCTAGAGTAAAAAATATGACTACAGTACGACCGTTTCGTGAAGCACATGCCAGGTGATCATATTTCGCAGACGGAATAAATTGTAGCAGGGCAATGGCTGTTTCGTTCATTCTCTATATCCAGAGATCAATAGATAGCTTGTAAATATTTACGAAACTGTCATTGCTTTCTTAAATATGTATCCGTTGATGTAGATATAAGAGTAAGAGGCAACAGGAATTTATTGAACATTTTAAGAACATGAACATTTAATGAATTCCGACTGTGTTTCAGATTTAAGATTCTACTGATGAAGGGTATCCAGGGTGAATGGCTGTGATGTTCACTTTGGAAATAAATTATAGAAACCACAGTGTTCACCTTTATTTGCATAGTGATGCTACATCAATGCAATTGTAGTAAACAACGACTGGGGGGAGTCCTATTGCTTTGTAACACTTGAACTTTGACATCGCTCTAATGTAACATATTATTAATTTTGTACCTCCAAATATATTTTCACCACTGTAGGATAGGTAAAATTCCATTACAATTTACATTTCCGGTAAAACTCGAATAATCAGTTGGTAATGTACAGTAATATTTCAATTTTATATAGTCGAATAGACTAAGCGGGATAATAATTGGGCACGGTCTAAATAACATTTCCTGACCACTGGTACCAATAAAGCTACATATACTATAAGTATTTTTTAAATAGTAAAACTTGAAATATTGAAAATCAGTGGGATAAGCGGAAAATGTAGCTGGTTACCCAATATATTTGTGTATATACATCAATTGTACATACTTTTCATATACAAATACGTTTGACCATGACATATGTAAACAAACCAGTGATTGTATGCCTTTAAACTGCGGTCACACTGATGATACGATAACGACACGGAGAAAAAGGTTCCGAATTTCGTTTTGCTATGCATCGCGGCCACACTAACGTAATCTCGTTATCGTTGCATGTGTTGAGCATATTTGTATTTGACTACATACATTACACAGACATATACGCCTAACTTATGCCCGGAATGTGATGCTGTCTTTGAATAAAATAAAAAAAACTCCATGGATATCAATATTGAGGTTTCATATACTAACATATACGAATGAACATGCAAGCATGTTATATTCTTTTACTCCGCTTCCAATAGACTTTCAACGATCTGTTTCCACTATGAGGATGATAACTATTTATAGGATATAATACGTTAAATCTTTACCGAAACTTTTTTTAAATATATTTCGGGGTACAATGCCACTGGTGCGTACAAGTACATATGCATATTATATATATGGTACTTATAGGCCAGGAGCCGAGTAGACCTACACCATGCCCCCCCCCCCCCCACCTCCCAAGGACAATTTGCCAGGGATGC